>PVJA010002883.1:0-51736 GCA_004027025.1 Myocastor coypus | reverse complement strand
CTTTTTACTTCTGCCTGCTGTGTTGGTTGCTTCCTCCCTGACCAATGTATGGTGGGGTTGGGCTTTTTGAATCCTAACCTTTATGGGGATATGACAGTGCCATCTTTTTTTTTTTTTTTTTGTCTTTTTGAGACAGGGTCTCGCTATGCAGTTGAGGCTGATCCTGAGCTCACTTTTGTAGCCCAGGCTGGTCTCGAACTCGCATCAATCCTCCTGCCTCAGCCTCCCGAGTGCTGGGATTACAGGCGTGAGCCACCACGCCCAGCTCTACTTTTCTTTTCTTTCTTTCTTTCTTTCTCCCTTTCTCCTTCTTCCTTGCCCCTTCCACCTCTTAGTCGCCCCAACCTTTTTTTTTTTTTTTAAATCCTCTGGACTGGGAGTTTGAACTCAGGCAGGCACTTGAGCCATGGAGCTATCTCCCTGGCCCCCCAAATCCCTATTTTTAAGCTTGTGTGTCTGATTTATTTAACTTAACATTACAGTCTCAATGGCAAAGTGGTACTCTGTCATGTATAGATGTCACATTTTCTTTATCCATTCATCTGCTGATGGACATACAGGCTTCTTCCAAGATTTAGATGTTATTAATTGTGCTGCTATAAACATGAGTATGCAGCCAGGCGTGGTGGCGCACGCCTGTAATCCCAGCACTCGGGAGGCTGAGGCAGGAGGATCGGTGCGAGTTCGAGACCAGCCTGGGCTACAAAAGTGAGCTCAGGACCAGCCTCAACTGCATAGCCAGACCCTGTCTCAGAAAGACAAAAAACAAAAACAAAACAAACAAACAAACAAAAAAACCCCATGAGTATGCATGTATCATTGTAATGTGGTATCTTTAACTCTTTCAAGGAAGATACCTCCAATGTACAGCTGGTTCATATATATTATTTATTTTTACCACACTGATTTCCATAGTGGTTGTATTGGTTTACATTCCCACTGGCAATGGAGAAGAGCTCTATTTTCCCTTTAGCATCATAAGCATTGGTTATTGCTTGATTTCTTCTCTCTCTCTCTCTCTCTCTCTCTCTCTCCCTCCTCTTTCTTTCCTGCCAAACTCAGAACCTTGTTCTTGCCAGGAAGGTGCTTATGCTACTGAGCTATATCCCCATCGCCAATTACTTGATTTCTTGTTGTAGCCATTCTTTTGGGAGTAGAGTAGCATCTCAATTTTTTAAAAAAATTGTATTTCTCTAATGGCAATGTTGAACATTTTCTCATGAATTTATTGGCCACTTGTGCTTCTTCTGAGAAGTGTCCATTCACTTCAGTCAGTGGGTTAATGAGTTAGGACTCATTTTTCAACTGAGTCTTTATTTTACTGGGGTTTAAGTGATTTGAGTTCTTTATATATTCTAGACGTCACTCTTCTGTCTGAGAATAGCTAGCAATTTTTTTTCCCATTATGTAGGATGTTTCTTCACACTGTTGGTTGTTTCCTTTAAAATTTAATAGAATCCCATTTATTATTACTTTTCTTTACTTTAAGAATCATCAATTGGCATCTCATCTTTCTGAAAAGCTTCTGCACATCAGAAGAAATCAGAGAATGAAAAGAAAATCCATAAATTAGGTAGAAATTATAGCTGATGAACTCAGGTCCCATTTATTAATTTTTGATATTATTTCTTGTACAATTGGGATTCTGTTCAGAAAGTTCTTGCATATGCCTATGTTTTTAAGACTTTTAGCTAATTTATCTTCCAGTAGATTATGTTTTTCTGTTTTCACATTTAGATCCTTTGTCTATTTTAACCATGGTGAGAATTTTGGGCCTAGATTCAGTCTTCTTCATGTAGACAAGCCAGAAAAACAGACAAATATTAAGTTCTTGTTAATTAAATCCATCATGAAGTGTTTAGAGACAAGGTATACTGCCATCTGCAATTCATTTGAAATGCTTACTGAAATAAGAAATCTAGCTTGTTAGGTGGAAGGAAGGACAGATGGGTAGGTAGGGAGGTTTGGGCTGAGGTGTGCATAGTGAATTGTTCATGTTAGAAACTAGCTGTTTGCCAGATTGGTGCTTGCTATACAACTTTTCATTTGCGTGACTCTTTTTCTCATGAAGTGTCAGGGAAAAGTGACACCCAGACAGAGTAAGAGCCCATGGCGCAGCGGGAGACATAATGAAGCAGAGACGCCTCACCTCAGTCCCGGCCTGCTCTGCTCCTGGGAAGTGGCGGCTTTCTTTCCTGGTCTTCCTGGAAAGGACTCACCAAGGATCACCAGAGGAGCAAGCTCTGTACTGTTTTCTCCAGGCTTATGCATTTCTTGTGGACATTTTCCTGAGCACTGTGCAGTCTTAATATTGCATCTGATGGGATGTATTTGGCTGTCACGTGACCCTTTGCCTCCAATCACAGGCACCTCACCCACATGAGATCACTTCCTCCTCATGCCCTGGTGCCATCTTCCACTTTCCTGATCTGATAAGGCTATCTTTGCTGGGCCACATCAAGGCAAGTTCCAGGATACAGGGTTGCTTTTGTTTTATTTTCCATTGCTAATAAATGCTACCTCTGGTGACCATGTCTAGTGACAATCATGAGAGCACTTCCTCCTCGCAACTCTGATGCCAACTCAGTGCTGTAGCTCTCCAACATTTGGCTTTTAGGTTTTCTTCCATGTGAACTGCTTGCTCTTATCTGGTGAGTTTATATTCCGTGGAGGTGGAGCCTGGGAGTAGAGTTCCTGGACTGAAGTGGGCCTTTATTATGGGAGTGGTCTTCAGTTGATGGAAATAGCAACAATAGGCCAGGGAAGGAAGAGGCAATATGGGATCCTAGGAAAGACCTAGTCTTTGGAGGTTCTGGGGTATTAAGCCCTTGGGGGGGACACACTCAAAGTTGGGGGAAAATTCTTGCCATCCTTGTACCAGTGAGTAATTGTTTTGGGTTATTCCTTCCGAAGAAAAGGTCCATGTCAGGTGGGAACACTTCCCTAGAGAACAGAGGGGCTGTGAGCTGTCCGAGTTGAGTTGTCCACAGTGGGGTTAGTGCCCAATAAACGGGAAGGGGAGAGAGCACTGTTGTGTCTGAGAGTCACTGGCCCACAGCCACTCCACAGTTCCCTCCAAGACTCATATATTAACTGTTGTTTTCACTCCTGTAGGCTGAGGTAGGAAGATCACAAGTTCAAGTCCAGCCTGGAGAACTTAGGGATTTAACAAGGCTTTAAATAATCTCAAAATAGTCTCAAAATAAAAATAAAAAGGGATGGTGCTTCAGTGTTCAGTGAGATGGCCCTGGGTTTAATCCCAAAGTAAACAAAAAGAAAAAACAAACAAACAAAAAAAAACCAGTTGTAATATATCCCACCTGATATTTTGAGAAATTCACACCAACAATTTAATTATTTACTGGAAATCGAACTCAGGACCTAACATTTGCCAGGCAGATGCTGTGCTACTGTGCTATATGCCTTGCCCAATTTCCTTTTTGTTAATGAGATGTAAATTTAGCTGTGCATCCTATGTTTTTATCGGCCAACCCCCAGTAAACTCAGAAAAATAACTGAATTTGGAGATGGGGCTGAAAATGAGGTGACTGGTAAAATGAGGCTGCAAGGATGATCTGTAGCCCGGAGGGACCAATGTCCTAGCAGGAAGAGGAAAGAAGGACACCCAGGGGCAGGCAGGCTGCGCAAGCGCAGAGGACGGCCGCCAGAGGGCCTCAGAGGCCAAAAGCCCTACAAGCATCTTGTCCTGCATTTCCTGCCTTCAGCGCTGCGAGCAAAGAAATTTCTGTTACTGAAGCCGCTCAGTCCAAGGCATTTGTGCTGCAGCTACAGCGGACAAAGCCGGTCACCATCACAGGCAGTTTCCAAGGCGGGCAAGCAGTCTTGTGGCTGAGTGGTTGTGGCTGCCGCTCACAACCTCCCTCTTCCCCTCGTCCTACAGTGTCCCTGTCTTCAGCATTTCTGCGGACCTCAGGACTTCTGTTGATGGAGTGATCCTGAGACCTCATGTGTGAGGGACTGGAGCCCCCGAGTTTCACATGCACCCCTCCTTTGCTTATCCCCCTTTGGAAGCAGATCCACCTGGCTGAGCTGTCAGAGGAAACCGCAGCTCCAGCCAACACTTTCACAATTTCTGATATGCATAAGGTATTTTGATCCTACCGACCCCCCATAACATCCTCTGCTCTTACCGCTTCCTCCTGCATAATAATAGGCTTCCTTCTCTGTTTGTGTCATCTCTCTCTTCTCTCTTCCTGAAGCCACACATTAGGGAAAACCCCTGATGCTGGTGCTCCTGAGTCTGTCTTATTTGGCTTAACATACGGATTCCCAGCTCCACCTGTTTTCCTGCAGGTCATATAGAAACGTGTGCAGCTGTCTCTAGACAGGACTCAGTGTTTTCAGTCTTCTAGTCTTGGTTTTTCCTGGCTCCTGACTTGCCTAACCCAGGAGTCTGGTGTGTTGTCTTCAATTATCGTTCTTTTTCAAAGTGGTTAACCAAGCGCTACTGGAAAGATTGTCTTTCAGGTCCCCTCTGGGTGGAGCTTGCCATGGTATGATAAGTGTCTTCCAAAGGTCCATGTAAGGGCTTCGTGCCCAGCTGCTGCTCCTGGGAGGTGCTGAGACCTGATGGGAGGTCCTTAGGTCACTGAGCATGTGGCCTAGAAGGGACTTGGGAGACCACAGTCTTCTCCTCTCCACCAGGTGCTCCCTGCCATGCTGCACTACCATGGCCCAAAGTGGTATAGCAAACTCGTCAAAGACCTCTAAAACTGTGCAAAAAGAACCCTTTTCTCTCAAAAGTCATTTGTGCTGGCTGGTTACTCATTATAGTTGCAAAAAAGACTAACGGACTTCCTGTGAAGCAGTGTCTTTCTTTTTTTGCTCCTATAACAACATGGTGCCAGGCTGAGTTACTAGTGTAACACTTGTACTTGGTTCGGGCTCAGGGCCACCTACTCATGCAGCTTACACATGGCCCCTGCCCCTTCTTCTTTTTAAATTCATGAATTTTAAAAATTAATGTGTCTTTGTTTTTATTCATTTTAATAAGAAAAAAGATAAAATAGCAATGAAACTAGCTGCAATGGTGTCCTTAAGGTCTGGAAGTCTATTTTCATTTTCACTGAAACAATTTTGACAGCTTGTGATTGAGGTTTTAATTTCCTATATAGCACTCTGAATCTGCTTCATACCTTCCTATATTGCTGATTCAAGGATTCCATCATTTTTCTGTCCTCCTCTATTTCTTTGTCAGTGTCTTCTTTAGAAGCACTTAGTATTTGTTTTATTATAGTTACCATTTCTTTTTCTACTTCAGAAATTATTTCTGATCTGATTTCCTTTAGACCTTCCTGCAGTTATTTCTTTACTTCAGATGCTATTATTTCAGAGATTCCAGGTGTGTGATTTCCAGTTTCTGCTATGCTGTTACCTCCTATATTTGTTCTGGGTGGGCTGGGGGCCCGAGAGCACATTTTGCACTTTCTCTTTGTCATTTTGTACAGCCCTGCCTTCTGACCTTTGGTGTAGAGTTTTGGTAGAGTTCTTCCCTTAGCGTCAGATCTGGGGTTGCCAAGTTCAAACTCACCTAGCTGTGTGTGCTTTGGGTCTGGCTTCTGAGCTCCACTTCTTCCTGCCGCAGCTCTTGGGGGTGAACCTGCTGTGCTACTCAGGCAAGATGTTCTGCTCCCTGATCAGCTGGGTGGGTCTTATTTGAAGCCTCTCTGCAGGGAGTTCTGCTGCAATTTTCCACACTGGGCCTGTCTGATGGATAAAGTTCTACTCACATGCCAGGCTGTTATGGTTTATGTCTAGTTGTCCCCACAAAGCCTCATTAGTCATTGGGCGGAGACTTCTAGAATTTGAGATTTGATCCATGATCCCTGGGATTATGGGTTTTAGTACTGATGGGATTATGGGTCCAAGTACTTCTGGGATTATGGGTGTGGCGTAAGGCAGGGGCTAAGGCAGAGAGCCTGAATGTAATATAAAGAGAGACAGAGAGACAGACTGGAGCTGTTGCTGCTGCCCTGATTGATTGGCTGTCTCTGCCACCATTTTGTTGCTGCTCCACCTCCATGAACTGGATGCTCTCTGCTCTGTTCCTCTCAGCCTTGGGCCAGCTGAACATGGACTGAAACCTCCAGTAACTGTGAGCTAAATAAACCTTTCCTTCCTTCATTTTGAGTGTCGGGTATTTGTCTCAGCAATGAGTGAAAAGTAACTAAGACACGGGCCTTGTTGCTGGGTCAAATGTGTTCCTGGTAGGCCTGAGATAGCTCACTGACATGCTGGGCCTGGTTGCTGGATCAAATGAGTTTCCCAATTCATGGATTTTTTTTTATTGGTACATTTTAGAAGTACTTACATGGTCACATTCATCATAGAGAATTGGTACCTGTGTAAGTGATAGATCTTGGTTCTTTTTCTCTCATTCCTCTTCCCTCCCTAAAATCCTTATTTCCCTCATTTTCAAAAGCTTCTTAAGCCCAGGCTACACAGATACCCGGCTTCCACCTGATGAGAGCTTGCTGTGGGTCCCGCCGACTTGATGACTCCGCGGAAGCGGAAGACAGCAGTCCTTATGATGGCCTCGTGGCCACATGGTACTCTGTTTAACCACCCTGCCAGGCCTCTTAGTTCAGCAGGAGTTGTTGTCCTAACAGTGTGTGCTTCTTTCCTGGAGGTGGCATGGCTGGGTTCCAGAATTTCAGTGGTCTGCTCTGTGACTTCCTCACTGGGACCTGCCAGGTGTGCCGCATGTATTTTTAGCACCATGGGATTTGCCTGGTTCCATGGCTGAAATAACAGTGCTGTTTGATCTGCAGCCTGGAGCTGCTACAGAACACTTAGTGCTTGGGGCTCCACTCAGAACTGCCACATGGGTGTGGGGTGGGGGTGGGGGGCTCAGTGGCAGAGCACTCACCTGGCATGTGTGACATCATGGGTTTGCTTCCTAACACCAAAAACAAAACAAAACAAAACCACCACAACAAAAAACAAACCCAAAAAACCCCATAGTAGATGCTTAGTAAATGTTCCCTCTCTTGGGTGGAGCGTCAGATGCAAATGCCTTTAGAATGGATAAACTATAGGAAGCCTAGTTATATTGGAATTAAAAAAAATTTTTTTTTCTTTTTTCAGAACTTTTGTTTATTTATTAATTTTTATGGCCGGCTCAGCATGCCCTGAGGGCAGGGCTGGTGTAGCACGTGGTGCCGGGGATTGAACCGCGGTCCCTGCAGCCACCCAAGCCTTCCCAAGCAGGTGCTTTAGACCACTGAACCATCCTGCTGGGCCCTGGAATTTTTTTTTCCCTGGAATTTTTGATAAATGATGAAATTAAAAAATTTTGTGTAACCGTATTCTACACTATTTGGGACATGCTTATGCTAAAATTATTTGCTGCTTACCTGGAATGCAAAGTTAACTATTTTTATATTTATACATTATTTTGTATGCATACAGATTGCATACTAATGTACATATGTATGTATCAACAGCTAATAATATAAAACAACTTGATGGGTTGGCTGGGGAACATGGAGAATACATTTTCAGTTGCACTCAAACAAAAATAGTCAGTAAAAGTAGAACAGTAGAAAAAAAGATGAAAGTATCAGATTTGGTTGGAGCACATGAGATTTCAATCCAGTGAGTTTCAAATAGCTGAGCTCTGGGGGCTGACTGCCGGGATCTGCGTTCTGGGCTCAGTGCTCACAAGCCCTCTGACTCTCAGGCCTCAGCATCTCATATTTGTGGGGAAGATGTGAGCTCCCTGTAGGACAGGTGGGCACTAGGTCCACAGTCACAGCTGTGGAAGTCAGTGCTTCACGCGAGGTTGGTTGCTGGGAAGAAAGTGCGAGCAGCGCCCCCTAGTGGACATAGGTCAAAATGTGAGCACAGGTTCGAGGTCAGACGGCTTTCAGAGCCAGGTGGGTCAGGCCCAAGGGCCCTAGGTTTCAGTTGTTTATATATTATCTCCATGACATGCTGCATTAATTTCCTTAATATGTTCCCTTAAATTGTCTCCATATTTTTAATTCAAGGAATCTTATTTTAAGATTTAATTATTTTAAGTTAAAAACACCAGAATCGACTAGGTAACCACAAAATAGATATTCTCTGGATAATGTGATAAGCATTGGATTCTTCTCTCTCACTTTCTCTTCTGACTGTAGCAGCAGCGGCAGCGGCAGCGGCGGCAGCAGTAGTGGTGGCAGTAGCAGTCGCAGCGGCGGCAGCAGTGGTGGCAGTGGTGGCGGCAGCAGCCGCATTCCACGCTGATGGATCATGTCAACTGGCGACGTTTAGAAGCTTAACTAAAGCAGCTCAGCAATTCTACACCCTAAGATGCAGGACACCCACCACAGGGCAGCTTGTCTCCTGGGTGGAATAAAAGGGGAATGAGAAGGGTTGGATCTGCTTTTGTTCTTTGGGGAGCTCCAGGTTTTGCCCTCAGCTTGGATGTCACCTCCTGGCATTGGGTGCAGACTTTTCAGCTTCCTGTGGACTCTCACGGGACACTGCCCTGAGCTCCAGGCCTTTGGCTGAAGCCCTCAGTCTCCAGGGTGCAGACACCCTCTGCATGCTCCCTCATCTTACTTTGAGTGAGCATCATAAACCAATTTTGTAATTTTTTATACATGTGTACATCTGTGTCATATCTGTTTCTCCAGTAAACGCTGGCAGATACAGAATGTATTCAGGAAGGCAAGCTCTCTACTGAGGCATTATTATTGCTACAATCAGAATAAAGAATAAAGCATTATGCAGGGAGAAAAGATATTGCCGGTCTCACCGTTTAGAGTTCTTTCTTGCTGTGTCTAGCACCGTCTGAAGTTATCTGGCACATGTTAGCACAGTGGAAGACAGTGACAGACAGGGGTAGAAGTAGGGCTCCTGCAGGCAGCTCCCTCTGTGTCTACTGGAGGATTCTTGCTTTTGTCTGGCTTAATACAAGTAGTGCCTAAGACAAATTATAAGAACAACAATACAAAGGCAACACACTTCGCTGCAGTCATTTGTGCCTTCAAGGGTGTTGAAGAAGTCATCTAGGGAGAAAAGGCAGTGGGCTTTGAGAAGACTGCTATGGACCTGGGCCTGTGGCCATGGAAGGGCATGCACAGGCTTGGGTCTGGGATGGAGAGGTGCAGAATGCTATCCAACTGTGTTCACAAACTGATCCCTGCTCTCCATTCAAGAGGGAACGAACTCTTGCCTGCTTAGTGTGGGGAGGATTTATTGACTCACCTGTCACAAGCAGAATGGGCTGACAGTGATGTTAAGTGACTCCTGAGCGTAGGTCCTGTCCTAAGGTGCTACTTTTGCCTCTTTCTCTTCATGTGGTGGGGGTGAGGGGAAGTTTGCCTCCATGCTGTGAGGACACATCCCAGTGGATGGACCCCGGTGGCCAGGAACGAGAGGCTTCCCAAAAGCTAGGGGATCTTCTAGCCCCAGTTAAATCTTTGGGTGATGCAGGCCTGCATGTATCTTGACTGAAGCTGTACCAGAAACAGAAAAGCCAGCAGAGTTTTTCTATATTCCTGACCTACAGAAATGTGTTTGCTGTTTTGAGCCGCTGGGCTTTGCTACACACCGTTTTTTAGCTATAGGTAATAATTCAAGGGGAAATGAAGGAAGCTGAGTTTAGCCCTAGCATAAGTTAGATGCTAGGGAACATTCTTATCAGAGACAGGACTCTGCTGAAAAATCTCCCATTTCACAGCATGGTGGGGGTGACATCTTCCACGAGGAGGATGTCGTGCAGTGAGTTTTACTGAGGCAGTGCTATTGACACTTTTGAGAGCAGTGGGGTTGTGGCTGGTCGTGGCCACTTTGCATTTGGGGACACGTGCAAGTGGGGACAGCACGTGGACCAGCATGCAGCCCCCCCCCCCCGCCACCCGCCAGCTCCATTGCCTTCTCCCAGGTGTCCACCAGGGGGCAGCCTTTCCCACACCACTTCATCTGCACTTGGAGCTGGCGGCTGGAGAGATGCGAGGCAGGTTTCAGCTGTCTCTATTCTTCCCTCACTTCAAAACCACATTCCTGTGGGCCTGTCCTGCTGGCTTCATTTTCCATCACCAGATGCAAGGTCAACATCCTAATACACACCATTTAGCCCACTTCTGCAGCTGGGTGATGTTAAATCCGTATAATAAATTTCCCTGTGTGTATATCAAACCTAGAGTTCCTGTGTGGATGGGATCCTCACTGGGGCTCACCTGTATCTTGGTTGTTGTGTGTTGAAGTTCCTTTTGGGAAAATTTTGAAGCTAATCCTGGGAAGCAGCATTTTTTGAGCACCTACTATGTGCTGGGCATTGTGTACACTCTTAATGCTGCATGTGAAATGGGGCTTAAATGATTTGTTGAGATATTAATCAAGGAGAGGGGTGGCATAAACAGTGACAATCAGTTATGTTTCTTGAGTCCTGACTACGAGCCAGGCTCTGTTGTAGGAACAGGTTTTACATGTGTTGATCTAGTCCCTACAAAACCTCCCTGGACTGGGTTCTGCAGCTAGTGCCTTGTTGCAGAGAAGTGACTGTAGATTATGGAGAGGAGAAGGGTTGGCCAGTGGAATGTGGAAGAGGCAATGCACACTACCTAGGCCCCATGAGATCTGCCCACATGCCATCCTTTATTACCTGTCATGGTGAGTATGGTGACTATGGTGACAGTACATTTCAGGTGAATTCAAGGTGGAGCATGGAGTGAACATGTGAATGAAGAACCATGTTTTGCAGTTATACTAAGGTGGTTTCAAGGCTGCGTTTTCCTGCAGACCAGTCCTGCTGTGTTCTACAGAGTGCAGTTCTTAAAATATGAGCAAGTAATCAGATGTTACTATTGATGATAGTTTTTAAAAAGGGAGAAAATTGCAGGAGCCTCAATGACCTGTGACCTGCAGCCCCATCTTGAGAGGTTTGTTGATGCATACTTAGGCCCTCCTCTGCCCCTAGCATGGGAGCTGTGGAAGTCAGGCTGAACCTAGACACTGGCCTTGAGCTCTGGTGAGCTTTGGGAACACTGAGCGTGTCAAAACAAGGAGCAAAAGACAGTCTCAGACATCCATCTCACCCAGCACAAATCCAGGGGACAAATATGTAGAAGAACTTGGAATTTGCACACCTGAAATTTCTGAAATGATAGCATCTGAGGTAAAGAAATAACTCCATTAGACTATAGAAGAAATTAGATCAGAAATAATCTCTCAGGTAAAAAAATGACAGCAATCATGAAAGAATTGCTGGGTGCATCTAATATATATATATATATATATATATATATATACACACAACTTTTTTTTCTTGTTTCAGAACATCTGTTTATTTATTTATTTATTTTTTGCGGGACCAGGGTTCAAACTCACGACCTTGCACTTACCAGGCAGGCACTTGTGCCTCGGAGCTATCTCCCCAGCCCCTATTTATTTATTTTTAAAGGCTGGCTCAGCCCACCCTGAGGGCAGGGCCGGTGCAGCATGTGGTGCCAGGGATCAAACCGTGGTCGCTGCAGCTGCCTAAGCTTTCTTAAGCAGGCGCTTTAGACCACTGAGCCATCCTGCCACCATATATATATATATATATATATATGACAGAATAAAAAGATGATAGGAACATTGAATGAATAATATAGGAAAGAAGTAGAATACATTAGATAGATTCAAGCAAATATTCAGAAAATTAAGAATTTCAGTGAAAGCTGGCAAAATCATTTGAACAAAAATGAAGACAGATTTTCAGACATTGAAGACAACTTTGCAGTTTGCGATTGTGAAAGGAAAGATTTCTCAAAAAGAATAAGGAACTAAAAAATAACTACAACAGCTTCAAGATGATGTCAAGAAAAATGATATAAGACTGATAAGTGTCAGTGAAATAGCAGGAGTCAACACAAATGATATAGAAAGACTATCTGCAGAAGTAGTAGCAGAAAATTTCCTAAGTATGGAAAAAAGAATTTGACATGCAGATAAGTGAGGCATGTAAAACTCCAGTTCACGACAATCAAAATAAATCCACAGCCAGACACGTAATCAAGATCCAAGACATTTAGCAAAAGAATAGAATATTAAAGAAAAGAATATAGAATATAGACTATTAAAGAAAAGAATATAAAAGAAAAGAATATTAAAAGCTGGTAGAAAAAACAAACAGGTCACCTATAATGGAAAGCCTATCAGAATAATGGAAGATTTCTGAACACAAACCATCAAACCAAGAAGAGCTTGGAGTGTAGCATTTCAGGTCCCGAAAGAAAATAACTTCCAGCCTAGACTGATTTATCTTGAAAAACTATCTATCAAAATTAATGGAGAAATAAGATACTTCCATGACAAAAAACAATTGAAGAAATTCATGACCACTAAATTGACTCAATAAAGAGTACTGATAGATATTTTAGAAAGAGACAATGATGCGCACAACTTCATGAACAACAAAAGGGAATCACCAAACAGAGCAAGCAATTAAAGCAGAGGGGAAAAGTAGGAAGCCTACAGCAGGAAAATGACATGACAAAGATAAGCCAATACATATCAGTTATAACCATCAATGTAAATGGGCTCAATTTGCCAATCAAAAGAAATAGAACGGCTGAGCGGATCAAGAAACAAAATCCAACAATATGCTGCATGCAAGAAACAGATTCAAGCAAAAGGAAATTCATAGACTGAAAGTCAAAGGATAGAAAAAAATACACCACTTGACAGGAACCCAGAAAAAGCAAAGAAACCTATTCTGTCTGCTGACAATGTGAACTTAAAACCAAGAATGATCAAAAGAGATAAAGAAGATTATTACATACTTGTTAGGGGAAAATTGCAAGAGGAAGAAATAGCAATCATTTATATATATATATATACCTAATGTAGGGGCACCTAACTATATAAGACAAATTTTTTTTAATGTATTTAGTACAGGGTGTACAGGGTGTACAGGGTTTCACTATGTAGATCAGACTCATAGTGATCCTCCTGTTTACAGTCTCCCAAGTGCTGGAATTACAGGTGTGTACCGCCATGCCCAGTCTCAATTGATATCTCTGCATGACTCAGTGGCAGGGCTGGCAAGGCAGGCCTGGGGATCCAACTTTCAGGTCCTGCATCTTTCTAAGCAGGTACTTTAATCCACTGAGCTATCTGGCCTGCCCTTATATAAGTCAAACTTTAACTGATATGAAAAATCAAATTGTAATGGGGGACTTTAACACCCTCCTGTCACAAAGAGATAGATCAACTAGGTAAACAAGTCAGCAAAGAAATAACAGAACTAAACCAAAGTTGTGAAGAAATGGACTTAGTAGACCTTCACAGAGTGTTCTGCCCCATAACATCAAAATACACATTCTTCTCATCTGTACACAAAATTTCTCCAAAATAGATCACATACTAGCACATAGAATATGTAAATGAAAAGGAATTGAAAATATTCCATGCATATTATGTGACCATAGTGCAATGAAACTGGAAATTATTGACAAAAGAAATCACAAAACCCCGCTAAACACATGGAAATTAAATAGCACCCTCCTGAACAATCAGTTGGTAATAGATAAAATTAAATAAGAAATTAAACAGTATCTACAATCAAATGAAAATGCAGATACAAAGCTGGCCAGATAGCTCAGTGGACTAAAGCACCTGCTTAGGCAGGTGCAGGGATCAGGGTTTGATCCCCAGAATTCTATGTCAGTCCCACCCCTGGGGTGCGCTGAGCTGGTGACTGAGACTGGGCATGGTGGCATGTGCCTGTAATCTCAGTGCTTGGGAGGCGGAAATCAGGAGGATCACTATGAGTCCTATCTGTGTAGCAAGACCCTGCAGACCCTGTACTAAATACATAAAAAATAAAAAAGAAAATGCAGATACAACTTAGAAGAACCTGTGGGATGTAATGAATACAATCCTAAGAGAGAAATTTATCAGTGAATTCTCACATCAGGAAACAGAATGAGCCCAAATAAGCCACCTTATGCTGAGCCTCAAGCTTCTAGAAGAGAAAGTGAATCCCAAAGCCCAAAGGAAGCAGGAAATTATAAAGATTACAGCAAAAATTAATGCAATGGAGTCGAAGAAAATAACACAAAGAATTATTGAGGCAAGGAATTGATTTAGGATAAATAAAATGGTTAAGTCCCTAGCCAACCTTATCAAAAAAGGAAAGAAAATATTTTAATTCATACAATAAAGAATGAAAAGGGCAAAATCACTATAGACCCTATAGAAATTTAGAAGATCATTAATTTTTACTCTCACATGATCAAAAATACAGAAGAAATGGACAGATTTCTAGATATGAATTGCCAAAACTGAATCAAGAAGATATAAAAGTTATGAACAACCCAGTATCAGTAAATGAAACTGAAAATGCAAGGAAAAAAAACTATCAACAAAGAAAAGCCCAGATCCTGATGGATTCACAGCTGAATTTTACAAGAAATTTGCAGACAATTAATGCTAACTTTTCTCAACCTTTTCAATGAAATTGAAAGGGTAGCAATTCTTGCAAACTCATTCCTGGAGGCAATATTACTCTGATACCAAAACCAGAGAAAGACCCAATCAAAAAGGAGAGCTACAGGCCAATCTCCATAACTAAAATAGATGCAAAAATACTCACTAACGTACTAGAAAAATATAATGCAACAAATCATCAGGAAGATTATACATCACAAATAAGTGAGATTCATCCTAGGAATGCAAGGATGGTTCAATGTGTGTAAATCCATAAATCTATAGACCCAAAGGAAAAAGTTACATGATCATTTCAATAGATGCAAAAAAAGGTTTGACAAAGTCCAACATTCATTCATGATACCTTATAGAAAATTGGAATAGTTGTCCTTTATCTCAACCTGATAAAAGTCATGTGTGACAAATCAACAGCCAACATCACACAAAATGGACAAAAACTGAAAGTCTTCGCTTTATTTTTTTACTTGTTTGTATATCTTTAAATTTTTATTTACTTTTTTGTGCAGGGTCTCACTGCACAGCTCTTATTCATAGTGATCCTCCTGTTTCCTGCTTCCCATGTGCTGGGATTACAGGCACATGCTACAGAGCCTTCACTTTAGAATCAGGAACAAGAAACGGATGTATACCGTTACCACTCTTCTTTTTTTTACTTTTAACTTTTTAATTACTTTTAATAAGAAATTACAATGTGATAGTTTCAAAACACATTGGCAGCACATTTCCAATAATTGATACAATGCATATTGTTGTCCTCATTGTAGTGATACAGAGCACAGGATGTAGACATGATAAATTTTCTAATGGTTATTAGTACAATAGATTTCTTCTCTTTGATCTAAGAGAAGGTAGTTGTATGCATAGTCAAGTGTTACATCATTGCAATGGATTTCTGGTAAAAACAGCAATGCTGGAAGCTGTTGATTAGAGCCTTTTACAGCTCAACATACTACACTACCTTTATGTTTTATGCATCATGTTTAAACTTTTCTGCTGGATAGTTACGGGCAAGTTAAAGCAAGACTTGTGTAACAAAACATGTAGTTTTGTCTCTCTCAAGGTCAGTCAAATCCCCTCAGCCATCTGGATGAGTCAGGGACATTGCTTGACCAATTCAGCTCTGTGAAAGCCCAAGAGAATGTTTTCTCACTAGGTGACTCTCCTTAGGCACACTATATACTTCAATCCCTTTCCTCTGTGATCCGTTAATCTCCTTTAACAGATAATTTGTGAAACCACTGAGTTATAGGGTATTACAGCACAGGTTCTGTCCTTTCCTGAGTCCTCACTGACCTTGAAAGGCTAGGGCCAAAATATTGGCCATCCTTGTAGCCCTTCTTTTTCTCTAATTTTTGGTCTGTAAACTTATATTCTTAGCCCTCCAGAAGAAAAGTTTAGTGATACTATTACTCTAAAACATAGGTGCTTGAGTTTAATATCATTGTCTTTCTGAATATCAAACATCTTAGACTTAACTTGGTATTTTCATCAATCATTGATATACTAATAAACATACAATATGATAAAAGCAATTACAGATTTGTACACAGACATTTAGAAATATAAGAACATACCAAATTTTAGCTTGTCTATCCTTTGGCATTTTTCTTATTCTCTTATTCTCATTTAATACCTTTTTTTGTTTTCTTGTGAAACAGCCATTTACTTGAGAGTATAACAGTAACTGAAATTACATTGGAAGCAGCACACATCTAAAAGGCCAGAATGACAGGCATTTCAAGCATAGTTTTAATGTCTCATATTGCTATCATCAGTGTCTAAAACCTTTTGAGTTTTCCTAGGACGATTGTCTAATTCATCCTGTGACTATAAGTGTGTAGACTATCACCACTCTTACACAACATAGTTCTGGAAACAATAGACAGATAGATTAGAGAAGAGAGGGAAATAAAAGGAATAAAGATTTGAAAGGAAGAAGTGAAATTATTATTATTTGCAGATAGCATGGTGCTTTATATAGAAGACCTGAAAAAGTTCACCAAGGGATTTATAGGTTTGATAAACAAGTTCAGTAGTATAGTAGGATACAAAGCAAACACTCCAAAATCAATAGTATTTCTGTATACAAATGACAAATGCACTGAAAAATTAGGGAAAACATGTCTTTCACAATAATAACCAAATAAATCAAATACGTAGGAATCAATTTAACAAAGGAAGTAAAAGATCTACAGAGTGAAAATTAAGCACTCTGAAAAAAGTGATTGAAGAGGATCTCACGTAATGAAAAGATGTTCCTTTCTCCTTGGTCATACTCCACACATTGTAATACAGATTGAATGTAGCAGACTTAGAGAAAATTTGAAAATTTGTCTGGAACCAGAAGGGATTTTTAACAGCAAAAGTAATACTGGGCAACAAAGAAAAGGCAAGAGGCATCACAATCCCTGACTTGAAATTATAGTAGAAAGCTACTGTGATAAAATCAACATGGAAGGCCGGGCGTGGTGGCTCACGCCTGTAATCCCAGCACTCGGGAGGCTGAGGCAGGAGGATCGGTGCTAGTTCGAGACCAGCCTGGGCTACAAAAGTGAGCTCAGGACCAACCTCAACTGCATAGCGAGACCCTGTCTCAAAAGGACCAAAAAAAAAAAAAAAAAAAAAAAAAAAAAAAAAAAAAAAAAAAAAAAAAAAAATCAACATGGAACCGATGAAAAAAACATACCTAAGGATTGAAGGAACAAACTGAAGATGCAGATACAACTACAAACATATTCAATCACCTTATCTTTGACAAAAGGGCCAAATATGTTCACTGGAAGAAAGATAGCCTCTTTAGTAAATGATACTGGAAGAACTGACTTTCCACATGTAGAAGGCTAAATAAAATTAGACTTAGGTCTATCACCATGAACTAGTATATAGTGAAAAGAGATCAAAGATTGAAATATTAAAACAGAAACACTAAATCTACTGGACGATAAAGTAGGTGGAAATCTTAAAGACATGGGGGTAGGTAGAGAGTTCATGAACAAAAACCAAACTGCACAGGAAATACTTTAAAGAATCATTAACTAGGATACAATCTTTCGAAAAGTTTCTGCACTTCAAAAGAAATCACAACAGAGTAAAAAGGAACCCAAGTGGAAAACGCCATAACTAACTGCCCCTCTGATAAAGGCCTTCTATCTAGAATGTGTGAGGGATTAAAAAAAATAAGGTCCCCAGAATTCAAAGACTTAGTCAAAAAATGGGCCTCTGAAATGAATATGTACTTCTAAGATGAAGAAACATAAATGGCAAATTAATTTATGAAAAAAATATTCAACATCATTGAGAAATGCAAATTAAAGCAATCCTGAGATTCCATCTCACCTCAGAAAGAATAGTTATCATCAAGAAGTCAGTCAATAACAAAGGCTGTGCAGTGGTTCTCAACCTTGCTAATGCTGTGACCCTGCAATACAGTTCCTCATGTTGCGGTGACCCCAAACCAAAAGCTAATTTTGGTGACTACTTCAACACTGTAATTTTGCTACAGCTATGATTCAGAATGGCTTTAGGCAACCCCTGTGTTGTGATCGTTCGACCCCCTCCAGGGTCGTGACCCACAGGTTGAGAACCGCTGCATGTAGGGGCTGTGGGTAAAAAGGAAACCTCCTCTGCTGGTTGGAGGGTAGACTAACACAACCATTGTGGAAATCAGTATGGAAATTCCTCAAAAAACTAGAATTAGTAATCCCACTTCGCCTAGCTATTTCCTTCCTAGGGATTTTTTTTTTTTGAGAAGAACTGAAAACATCATGTTTGTAGTAGCACAATTTGTCATAGTTAAATCTTAGAGACAACTCAAATGCCCATCAAGTAGGGACAGATAAAAAGGATGTGACACTTTTATATAATGCAGTATTAGTTATAAAGAAAGATAAACTTGAAACTTTTATGGGTAAATGTAACTAGAGACCATATTCATGTGACTCATATGTAAACATACTATTGTCTCCCTAGTGTAAGAACCTGAAAGAATACTTAGGATCTGAAAGGTACAATGGATACTGTGAAAGGGAAAGAAAGTGTTCCAGAGGAGGGAACAACTTGGAAGAGGGAAAGAAAAAAAGAAAGAAGGAAGGGCAGGAGAAAAATATGTATATACTTAGGATAGCGGGATACATTAGGATACTGCTGATTGCTGCTTGTCTATTGAAAGGAACAGCTAATGCTTATATTTTTCTCCTCTTCTTAAGCTTTTATATATTTTTTGACCGGTCTTGCAGGCTTATATTTGGTAATCTGAACAACTAATTTGAGGATAACAATTTGCAATGTAATGACCATTGTTGAATTCCTATCACTGGTTAGTGAAATTCTGTATCATTTATAATTTTTTTTACTATTTTTTTGTATTCTTTTTAAAACAAAAAAAGCAAAAAGAAGAAAGGGAAAGGGTGAGTTAGAAATAGGAGGTGGAAAGCAGGTGGCAGGGAATTTGCTGGTTTTTATGATGATGATTTGGTCAGGAAGAAGTCCTCTGGGAGCTTTTCGGCAAAAAGGCAGTGGTGGAGGGGAGGGAGATTACATGGTTGAAACTGGAAGTTATGGTCAGAGACGCAATGCCTGTTGGAAGGGCAGGAATTTAAGAATTCTTTTCCCTGCCAGCTGACCTTGGAGGCAGGCGAGGCTTTGTGTGGCTGATCATGGTTGATTTCCTGCCATCTTCCTTTCCTACCAAGAACATTTCTGCTGGGTGAGACCAAACACCTTCCTCTAAGATCAGAAACACCGCAAGGATTGCCATTTGTGCCACTTTGATTTAATGTACTGGAGAATCTAACCCGGGCAAGTGGGCAAGACAAACAAATGAAAGGAATAAATGTGAGATTTGAAAATATGATTCATATTCAGTGAGTTCTTTCTCACTTTCTTGATCACGTTCTTTGAATCACAGGTTTTAAATTTTGACGAAATCCTATTTATTTTTGGTTTGTTGCCTGTGATTTTTGTGTCATTCCTGATAAAATATTGCCAAATCTCCCAGGTATGGAGATGTGTCCATGTAACCCCAGCATTGTGGGAGATTGGGGTAGGAGGATCACAATTTTAAGTCCACCTTGGGTGACTTAGTGACTTTTTGAGACTCTGTAAATGAAAAGAAAAGAAAAAAAGAATAAAGGGCTGGGAATTTCAATACAGAAATGCTGCATATAATTCCTTACCACAAAAATCAAAACAAAACAAAAACCAAAAAACCAAAACCAAAACAGAACAAAAAAATATGCCAAAGCTAAGGTACAAAAATGTACTTCCATGTTTTCTTGTACGAATATGATGGATCTACTGGTAAGATTTTGTCCTTATAAGGAAAGAGGCGACAGAGCTCTCACTCACTCCACAGGTGGAGGGATGAAAGACATGAGGACAGAAGAACGCGATTGTCCACAAGCCAGGAACAAAGACCTTACCAGAAACCAAGCTTAAACTGGGAATAACGGTGGACCCCTGCTACCTCAAGACTTGGAAGGCCGAGGCAGGAAGGTTGCCAGGTGTTCAAGGCCTGTCTGGGCTATACCAGCCTGAACTACGGAGTCTCAAACTTGTACTGATCCTCCTGCCTCAGTCTATGGGATTGCAAATATAAACCTCCTGGATTGTAATGAGGACAGAGAAGGGCTCTCTAAAAGCTGCATGGAAAGAACAAAAGCATTTCTGGGAGGGATGGGGCCACAGGCTCTGATCACCCCTATGGGTGACTGTTGTCTATCTGGACTTCAGATGGTGAGGCAGGTAGGCCTGGTCACTGCATCGTTATATCGAGGCCTGGAACTTCTTCAGTTGCCACGAGTGTGATGTCTTTATTTTTCATGGTGATTTCTTTAAGAGTCCAGTCCCTCTCGGACTTTATATTAATTTCAATCTAATTTAGCTGCTTATAACATTCCTATCTCCAAACAAGTGTCCCTGACTGTGGTTAGGGGGAATTGGGAGTAGTTTTAATCTAGCTGCTTTGAGCTGAGGTTCTATATAGGAGAAACCAGTCAGGTGCCTTCTCCAGAGAGCTGATCTAATGGGCCTTGGCTAGAAGTCGTGTTGGGGTTTAGCAGTTACAAACCAACCCCTTGCAGAACGTCAATTTAGTGAATCCTGATAAAAGGAGTTTGGATCCATTTTCATGATAACTTGGAGTCTGGCAGCTTGTAGGTGAGAATAAACAAAACTTTAAAGAAATTAAATATGCATGACCAAGGCATGAGCACAAGACTGGAGAAAGGAGCTATATCGAGACACTGTTCTTAAGGACTGGAAAACGATGTTTAACCACTATCCAATGGCTATCACACATCTTTTCTGATTGAGGTTATGTATAAACCTGACATTTCTTTGTCATAAGTTCCTCCAGTTTTAGCTGTAGGAATATGCAGAGTTCAAGTCCACAGTCTTTACCAAGTTCCATGAATAGTGTCAGCCTTCACCTTATCTGTCATGTGTATCTGCACAGCTTACCATATGATCCAAATCACTCTAAAAAGGGAGCCAAGTTAACAGGTTGAATGAGTTTATGCCCTAATGTTAGAGAGACAGTAAAAGTGCCGTTTAGAAAACTCATCTTACTAAAACCTTTTCAGAGTCTCTCTGATTTTTGACAGGAACATACCTTAAAGAAAAAAGTAAAAAATAAAAAAAAAGGAAAGGGCAGATGAAGGGAAAAGGTTAGAAAAATGATCAGTGAAAACAAAGTTTTCTCCTCCTATACTAAAGGTGAGCTACTGAAACAATCCTTTCCTAAGCCATCACCCTCCATCTGGGTAGGTGAGAGCAGGGAATCTCATGAACTAAGACTTCATTCTCATCAGTGAAGGATCAGACTGGAAAGGAAACTGAGGCAGAGCAGGTTCACCATTGCTCTCTCTGAGTGTGGGCCAGACTGCTCCAGAGAAGCCAGTTCTCCCAGACTTAAGAAGAGGAACAACACTAATAATTTCTAATTGGCTGGGGGAGTTCAATGTTTCATATAAGGCCTAATGTTTCCTAGTAGGCTAGATTCAATCTAAAATGCACCCTGATGATTTGCTATAGAAATTTTCCTTCACAAGCAAACTCTACTAGGTACTTTTATCATTACTTTTCCTCAGTGCCACTGTCTAAAATAATTAATAATAATAACAAATTACCTTTTAATTGTCAAATAATTCAAGAAAGAGACACAAGTAAATTCAGCAACTAATAAGTCTAAATGTGGCATATACAAATCAGTACTATAAGGCCCAGTATACAAAAAAAAAAGGTCCCATCAAAGAAACCTAAATATGAAAAGATCATAATCTTTTTATTTTCTTAAATTTACCATCATTTTAATGAAAAAAATACAAAGCATAAGTAACAGACAAAAGACAATTTTTGATCTGCTAGATGAATAATATCCAGAGCCCAGTCAAAATATTTAGAAGTGCTATGAAACAAAAGCACACTTTTACTTTTCAGTTATCTTGGTGGGACCTCCTAACCATACAGGAGAACTACAATGCCTAACCTGCTAGATATCAGATATGCCTGAGTTCATGTCCCCTGAATGAATTCCAAGGAACAGTGGAGGTTAAGCATAGGAAAGATATATTAAGAGATAACTCCTAAGACACTAGAAGGGCCCTGAAAATGAGTTGCTACCAATACCCTTTGTAGAGAGTAATTCACAGAACAAAGTCACAATGTGAATATAATATGAATCAAACTATAATCAATATACAGGATTACAAGTGAGTATAGTGTGAATCAAACTATAATCAATTTACAGGATTACAAGTATAGCTGTTTAGCTAATATGTACTCATAGTGAAATGAGTCATGTAGCAAGGGTGCATGTCAAAAGCAAAGGCATTTTTGAGAAGGGCTGGTTCCATGTGATCTTCCTATCTGGACTTGCTGGATCAGGAAGTACTAATTATCAGGAAAGAAAGAACCTGGAAACCATCTTAGCTCCCCCAAATCCAGAGGCGGGAGTGTAAAAAAGAGATCATCAGTATAAGTCTCCTGTTTTGGGGTGTCTTTAAGAACTGTACTGTTTGGGCCTTTGCAAAGTGATGGCTTTTGATAAACCACAAAAGCCTGCTGGGGCTGTGGAGAGAGCTCAGAAGAATGAGTGTTTGCCTGGGAAATGCAAGGTTTGGAATTCAATCCCTGGTACCACAACCAAAAGAAAAGAGAAAAAAGAAAAGCCTGAACCTGAGAGATTTCAGACCACTTCCTTTGGCTTTTGTAGAACAGATCTCATTGAATAATAGTTTTATAATTTAGACTTCTTTCTTCCCATCTCTCATCCTTTCCTAGTTCATACTGGGGCTTAATGTTGATGTTGGCACCATGGTGCTTCAAGGAACCTATGGAGAGGGGAGAGAGAATAGTAGGTCTGGAGTCCTTGTGGGGGCATCTCTGCAGAAGGACAAACTACTGAGCTCTGGGGTTTCCCTAGAAGCTCAGATTTCCTGCCAGATGCCTCTGGTGAAGCAGAGCAAGTGGCTCTGGTGCACTGGTTTTCCTCAGATCTCACAGTTGCTTTCACTCCATCATGACTCCTTAAAGACTAAGGCAGAGTCCCCTGCTCTCTGTGTCTAATGAGTTGGGAAAGAGTACCCCTCCTCATTATCCTGGTCATTAAGGATTTTTAAAAGGTAGTAAAGATAAAGCCTATTCTTAAGGATATAGCAAAAAAGCGTTAGAAAGTTCCAAGTATGAGGGTTGGATCTGTTATCTATTAACTAAACCACTCCAGCACCTCTTCTGTCTGACAGCTAGCTCCTTCCTTGTGCTCCCAGTGGGTTGAACTTCACTGTTTTTTTTTTAATCCTTAGGGACCACATTTTTTCCTAAATTACCTGAATTTTTGTTGGAAAAAATGGGGACATCTAGATTTACAGAGGAAGAAGGGAGGAGGCTGATATATTCCCTAAAAGTGGATGCCATACCCCTTATCGATAACGGTGAAGCTTCTTGATGTCTAGGAGGACAATTAGGAAACCTGGCCGAAAAGTGAAACGGTTTGTCTCCCTCAGGTGCTAGGATATGGGCCCCAGAGCAAGTGACCCACTAAAGATAGCCAGATACAAGAGCATTTGGTGACAAAGCTGAAATGAGAGTGCTCACCAGTAAATAGAAATTGGAGCCGTGAGGGGGTTGGAGGCTAATTAGGCAAGAGACCAAGTTATTGAAAGCTATTTTCCTAAGTCAGTGAGATAGCTGAAAAAGTACAGGGAAGAACAGATGTGTGGGACAAAAGAAACATATTAAACTTTCAGTCATACACAAAGGAAGCAGTCTTACATAGTGTGTGAAAGTTGTCTTGTACCTGGAGGAACATACAATGCTTCATTTCAGCAGCTAGGCTACCCTGTCACGACAGCCTTCAAGTAGTGGGCACACTGACAGCTTTTCACAGTCTGACCCACGCCTGCAATGAACAGTGAAAGACACATTAATGGGGAAAAAAAGACAGAAAAAGAAAAAGAAAAAAGTTTTTCCCAAAGGAGTCTTGCCTTATGGCAGGGCTTGCAAAAAATTATACCAGATGGTGGGGCCCATGGGGATTCATTCTGCGTTCTTGATGTCTTGAATGAAGAATTGGGCATGACCTGCAGAAGAGGTGTGCTTTTACTGAAGACAGAAAATCTGTGAGAGCAGGACGGCGAACAGTTTCACAGGGGCTTCCGTTTAAATAAATAGTACTCAAAAATCCTGCTGCTATGAGCTGTATCTACCTCCTTTCTTGCTATTACTTTTATATGAATCCAGTCTTTACATATGTCCCATCATCCCAAATTTCTAGTCATTGTTTAAAAGTTGTATTTTAACTCAGATGGAGAAAAGAATTACAGACAAAAAGTACGTCTTTTATATCTACTTATCCAACGACTTTTATAGTTGCTCTTTATTTCGTCCTACTTTCCAGGCAATGTTAAGCACACTTTCATTTCTTTTTTTTTTTTTTTAAATAAACCTTTCCTTCCTTTATTTTGGGTGTTGGGTATTTGTCCTAGAAACATGAGAAGAGAACCTGAGACAAAGATATATAGAGATCTGGCAGAGAATTTGAAGAAATAAGGTAAAGAAGGGAGCGTTCCCTACAGCTCTGGAGCTAGCAGAATGATGTTTCAAAAACAAAGGGAAACATTAGATAGTTCAGACAAATAAAGTTGAATGTATAAAAATGTGAATGCATTTCAGGAAGGAAGCACATGATTCTAAAAGAAAGGAGATTTGGTTTTCTAATACAATTTTAAAGAGAAAAAATGAAAAGTCTTCAAAACAAAGTAATAGGAGAGTAACAATAACTAATAGCTTGCCTATTGTTATTTTCATTAGTTGTTGAAAAGGAACTCGATTAAAAATATTATCACATCTACAACCTGTGCTCTGTATAACCATTACAAGGACAACAATATGCATTGTATCAATTATTGGGAATGTACTATTAACGTGTTTTGAAACTGTCACATTGTGATTTTTTTATTAAAAATATTAAAAGATTAAAAAAAATAAAAACTTAAAAAAAACCTTTCTGCAAACCAGCAGAAAATCACAAGACAATTTTCCAAATCATCCTGCTTCCATGCTGTTATGGTTTATGTCTAGTTGTCCCCTCAAAGCCTCATGAGTCATGGCGTGGGGACTTCTAGAGTTTGAGACCTGATCCATGATCCACTGGGATGATGTATTTTAGTACTGATCAGATTATCAGTCTGAGTACTGCTAGGAATTATAGGTGTGGCCTGAGGCGGATAGGCTAAGGCAGAGAGCCTGATGTGATTTAAAGAGAGACAGAGAGACAGACTGAAGCCCTTGCTCTCTGCTCCCCTGGTTGGTCGACTGCCTCTGTCTCGATGGTTGCTGTTTCGCCTCCATGAACTGCTGCTCTCTGCCGTGTGCCACTCAGCCTTGGGCCAGCTGAATATGGACTGAAACCTCAAGTATCTGAGCTAAATAAACCTTTCCTTCATTTTGAGGGCTGGGTATTTGTCCCAGCCACCATAGAAGAGTAACTAAGACACATACATAGATATATCTCTTTCTTTCACTCTCTCTCTTGTCCTTACGTATTTCCTTTTCACCCTTTCATTTCAATCTGAAGGACTTTCTTTTTCTTATAGAATGAATTTTACTTTAAAGAGTAAAAATAGCAGAAACAAAGAAAAAACAGTAACAAGTAAGAAAGAGTACATATGGTACAGAATTTCAAAACAAGAAAAATTTAACAATGGTTGCATTACATACTTTCATCATCAAATCAGTTTGGATGAACAGACATAGGTATGTAAGAGTGATCAAACAATTAAACATTAAAATTTTCAATAAAAATTTATTTTTTTCTTCCAAATGAATTTGTATTTAAGTCAGTGTTCTAAAAAAATTATAGGGGTTGAGGATGCAGAAAACGTAAGGTCCTGAGATTGGTTCCCGGTATTACACCAAATTTATTTATTTATTTATATTTGTTTATTCTTTTGAGCTGAAGGACTCTCTTTAGGGCATGTTTGTTAGTATCACATTCTCTCACTTTCATTTATGTGGAAATGCTTCAACTTCTCTAGCACTGCTTTTTTTTTTTTTTTGTGGTGATGAGGATTGAATCTGAGGCCTTGGATACAGTCACAAATACTCTACCACTGAGCTGCATTCTTACTTTTTATCTTGAGACAAGGTGTCACTAAGACAGTCAGGAAGTGCCTGATTCTCCCTTTTTCCTCTGGTAGGCAGATGGTACTGCGGTTTGACTGCCGGCTGGCACATTTTGGTCACTGTTGGGACTGAGACGAAGATGGACTGAGACTGTTTGCTTCAGTGTCTTTCCACTATCTTCAGTGTTACCTTTTGGCCACTTTCTGGGCTTTTTGACAAGAGGTGGGACGTGAGACTTGTCTGGTGTTCCTCTCCTGCTCCTGCTAAGGTCTTTCTGAAGGAATAGAGAAAATGTTATTAATATGTCAAAACTGGGCCAGGATCTGGGCCCATCATTAACTTTCCTAACCTCCCCAGACTCCAATAAGCTCTGATTAACACAGTGAGCCTTCCCAAAGATTCTATGGCTTGGCCCTGTCATTTTTTTTTTATTTTTATGGAGACATAACAGTTGCCAATCAACCACATCTCTACATATTTAACTTCAAAGTGCTATGGCAGCTATATTTATCCGGGATATCGTGCATCCATTCTGGGATGTGTCTCTCCGGACCGTAGTTGGTTCGAAGTTGAACTGAATAGTAAAACTGAATTTGGTCTAATGCCCGGCCTGCTGCAGATATATAAGCAATATTCCCTTCACACTTCTCAGGCTAGTCTAGGAGGGCTCCTTCTGATGTACTGACCTTTCTGTGCTCTGGCACAGGCTCTGTCTAAATAAGGCCTCACTCCAATGGTCATGTAAATCTATGTGCAATTTATTTCTCAAGTAGTGTGTGTTCAGCGGTCTGGAAGTCTATGCAGGCAATGTTGCTTAACGCTGTCCAACATTAATTGTGCTGACTGGGGCCAGAGCTGTAACACTAAATGCTCAGAGTCCTAGCAGGCCTACAGTTTGACAATTTATATTTTTTCTCTATATTGAACAAAAGACACTCAGTGGACGGAGGGCATTTGCTGGCTAGAAAGGGATTTTTCTTTTTGAGGAAAGACATCCAAAGGTGATGACTGGTACAATCGTGTGCATACCCTATGGATGACAAGTAGCAGCCATGCAAGCTTGGCTTGTCCGCATCTGTATGATACTCGTTACCTGAGTGATACTAACATCTCCCCTCATTGTCTCTGTCATCTGATGTACAACTAACTTCTACTCCTTTCTCTGTTTCCTTTTTCTTTGTCTCATAAGACATTCTTTTTGTGTCTTGGCTAAAGACTTATTGTATTTCAAAAGGTTTTCATCTCAGGTGTCCAATTGGGATTAATGAGTCTCATAAATGTACATTATAAATAATTAATTTGAAGTTTGCCTTGTGGCGGACTTGACGTACCCTTCCCATATGAAGATTCTCTGTGTCATTTAAGAGTAAAGTTTTTCAGAAATTGGCTGTAGTTTGAAAGCAATCTGGCTTTATATACACACCAGGCCCCTGTGATAGGGTGGATTGAAGTTGCCAGTGCTATTTGTATGTGAAGATATTAATTGGAAAGGTGGGTTGAGACCATGAAAGTATTTCCCTATTGTGGATAAACATGTAAAATAGTGTGGATTGGGGCTATGCCAGATCCAGCTTAATCATCCAGAGTTAGCTAGGTGTGAGATAGGTTGTGCCTCTTACCCTTGAGGTAGCAGTTCTGCGGCTGATTTGGTACGCATGCTTCAGGATGTTGGACTTTATTGGTTCGCTGATGTATGGAGGCATTTTTTTTTTTCTGTTGGAAACAAATGTCCTGGAGGGGAGCCTGAATTCCTTAGACTTTCTTATGTTTGATTTGTGCTCTCTGCTCTGTACTACTACTATATCTGTGCAGGTGATTTGTGACTGTCACTCTTAGGAGTGTGAACTTGTCTGGGAAAATATTGGTCCTGTGATCTATTCAGTGAACTGACTATTGCTGTGGCCCAGTATGTTACTATATTTCTTATGATTCTCTTTGGTGCTGCTGTCTTTGAAAGGGTGTTGTATGAAGAAACTTCTCCTTTTGATATTTGGTTGTTGTAGCCCTTATCCTAAGATTAGCCAAAAAGGGTAATGAGTCGAGTTTTCCTTCTTATTTTTTAGTGCTCAATATCATGTAAATTTCCTAACAACTGTGGAAGCTATAGAGAGTATTTCAGAGAATTTGCCACTAGGTTGAGATGGGTGGAAAGGATGGAGAGGAAGGAAAGGAGACACAAAAGGAATTAAATTGTGTTATGTGTAGGATTTTAGGGAAGGGTCTATGGGATGTTTAGGGTCTCACTACTAGATTGAACTTGTAGTGATCTGCCTATTTATAGCCTCCCAAGTGCTGTACAGGTGCGTGCCACCATGCCTAGTCTCAAAGTCTCAATTGCCATCTCAGCCCACCTGGGGGTGGGGCCAGCATGGCAGACCCTAGCTATTGAACCCCTGGCCCCTGTGCCTGCTTGCAGGTACTCTAATCTGCTCAGCTATTTAGCTGGCCCTTAGCGCGTTCCAGTTTAATATGAACTTAATTTCAATAATATGGAAAACTTTTGTTTTTTTGTAGCTCTGTATACCTTCTTCCCCCGTGCTGTTGTCTTCATACAGATTAAATCTGTACACGTCATATGCCTCATTGACCCATGACTGTCATTCTCCCCTTCCTTTTGCTGAGGGTCTTGTGCATGCTAGGCAAGCACTCTACCACTGAGCTACATTCCTAGCCTGACTTTGCTTTTTTAAAAAGGTATCACTGAGTTCATAGTCACCTTTGCTAGCCCTGTCTTCTAGTTCTGACTCCTTCCATTGGTCATTTCTGATGCTCATACAGAATTTATTTATCCCCTAGATTTTGTTAGGTACTTTTAATGGACTCTAATCCTTTGCCCAACTTGTCACTTATGTTTTGTATAATTTTGGTTAGCTCAGCTAGCTTTTAATTAGTGTCTCCTGTAAGCTCACTGGTCCTTTTATTTATTAAGTCCATTACCTATTCAGTCATACTTGCTGATCGCCATAGTCATCTGTTTTCTTGGTTTCGTCTTTCATCATGCTTTATGATTCATTTATATGACTTGTGATTTCTCTATGCATTAGTGTTGGGGGAGTTGTTGGAACCATTTTGTTGCCTTGCCTTCTCATGTTTCTATTTTTATTTTTATTTTATTTTTGTGTGTGTGTGCTGAGGTTTTTGGGTGGATGATAGTGGAATGAAGTTTTTGCTGGTGCAGAGATCATAGTGTCTGCTTTTCAGTCCTTTGCTGCTGTCCCGAGATCTGACCACCTTTGTTTTTTTTTTTTTTTTTTTTTCTGGGAGGAGAGGAGCAGGGTGATTGAATGAGTACCCAGTTATCAAAAAATGAGCTACAACATAGTTTTTCAAAAAGTTGTTTTTTTAAAATTAATTTTGTTGGTACTCTTTTGTGATATAAAATGATTATATTCATCATGGGGGATTTGTACCTGTACATAATGTATCTTAACTTTTCTTCCCCGCTGTACTCTCTTTTATCTTTCTTCCTCTTATTTACAAGAGCTTTGTTTACATTTTCCCTTTTCTTTTTTCCTTTTTCTTTAGCTTTCCTTCTCTTTTCCTTCCCCTCTTCCTGTTTCCCTTCCAAGTTGGACACACTCTTCCTACTTCCCAACATTTATCCTCCACTTTGATCCTTAATTCTGCTTTTGGTTTCTCACACAAGTGAAACAATAGGATATTTAAACACGTGTGTCTGATTTATTTCATTTATTATTATTATTTTTATTATTATTATTATTATTATGTCTTTTTTGAAACAGGGTTTCATTGTGCAGCTCAGGCTGGACTTGAGCTCACTTTTTTAGCCCTGGTCTCGAACTCGCACTGATCCTCCTGCCTTAGCCTCCCAAGTGGTGGGATTACAGGCTTGCGCCACCACGACCGGCTTGATTTACTTCATTTAAAATTATCATCTCAAGGTGCATCCTTTTACTTAAAGATATCTCAGTTATCCTTATAGTGGATTAGTAGTCCATTGTATAGAAAAACTATATCTTTATCCATTCATCTGTTGGGCCGTTACTAAAATTTCGCTATTACAAGTTGTATGTATGCAAATGGTGTGCATATATATTGTGATATGATGAGTAAATCCTTTTGGGAGGACATCAAGAAGGGGCATAGCTGGTTCAAATGGAACCTCTAGTTTTAGTCGTTTGAGGAATCTTCACACTGATTTCCATGGTGAAGAATGGAGAATTGTTTCCTTTCCCCCACAGGCTTGCTGTTACTCATTATCAATTGATTTCTTGATGATGAACATTCTTCCTGGAGTGAGATTCAATCGTAATTTTGATTTTCATCTCTTGAATGAACAGTGATGTTGAATATTTTTCACATTTTTATTTGCTGTTTATACCTCACCTATAAAGTGTCTGTTTATTTTAGATGTCAATTTTGGATTGGCTCTTAATATTTGGGTGCTCTGATCTTTTTGGTTCTTTATATGGTCTAGATATTAGTCTTTTGTCTGAGAATTGTAGCGACTGCTGAGGGTGAAAATTTGTCACATGTGTGTGGGTGAGCCAAGGCAGATCTGACAACAAAGAACACCTCCAGCAATAGAAGCTGCTTCCGTCCAGAGAGCATCAGCCCCAAGACGATCCAAGCAATTAGTTGCTAGACAAAGCTGTGTCAACTTTGTCAAATTTATAAATAGGGTGTGGCCTGAGGCCATGTGGATATGCCTTCCACTGCCACTAGCTGACCAAGACAGGTTTATTTATATCTACTCTGCTTATTTAAATAATAAGAAAAGCATTGCAGAGGGAAAGCAGATCCAAAGTAAGGCTGTTGAAAATCTGACAGCTACTGAGATTCAAGATGTAAGCTCAGCAGTTGGACTTACTGTAGTTATTGAGAACAATAAGATGTATTCTAGGGAATGGAATAGTGATGTTCAACACAGCAGCAGAGTTTGAGCCCCGCTGAAGCAGGAAGACGGCAGCCTCCGTCCGGGGCGGTTTCCATCACGTAAGCCAGTAATGTTGTGTGCAGCAGAAATGATACCTAAGCTAAAACCCAGCACAGAAAATAGGAGGTTGTGACCCAAATCTTCAGCAAGGAGAGGGAAGTAAAAAAGGAAAAGGGAAGAAGTGATTGGCTGTGAGCGTCCAGGGTGTGGCTTCTCTGTGGGGACATGGTGGAGGCACCTTCATTGCTTCTTGTTTTCATCAGTCCCCTGAACTGCACATTTGGCCCATCTTCATCAACAGAGTTGACCATAAAATGAGTCCACCATGGCAGAACACAGTGGAAATTTACATCTAGCTTTTATGTAGTATGAAAGAAAAATGTTTCTTTCAGTGAAGGGTTTTTTTGTGGAAAGTTATTTTTAAATGGACAGTGGACTTGCAGAAGTCATTGGAAATCTATCTGTCCTCTGTGTAAGCATATATTTCAGACAAGTAATTTTAGTAATATTTGAAATCTTAAAGTTCATCTTTTAAGTTAAATAAAATTTTAAACTGCAAAGAAAAAAATGTATAAATCAAGCCTCTGTAGGGGCTGAGCAGTTTCCTTTACTCCATCTGAAGAGAGGAGGCTCCACCTGACCTCCACTTTTGACTCCTGATCTTTATTTTGGCATCAGAAAAACAGAGCAACCTAATGTTGAACGGTAATTGTTTTTTGTAATGTTCTTGAAAAAGAAGAATAAGTCAAGCCCAAAGTTTGTATGAAGGAGTAAACTAAAGATTGTAGTAGAAATCAGTGCAATTGAGACTAAGAAACAACACAAAGCATCAGGTGATTATTTGAAGAGTTAAATGAAATAATAAACCTTATGAAAAATAAAGAAAATACACAAATCCATAAAACTGGGAATGAAAATGTTGAAATCACAGTGGATCTTGCAGAAATCCAGGCATCTCATTAATACCTACTTTGAGAGCTTGTGCCATAATAAAATGGAAATCACAAAAGAAATAGACCAATCACTAGGTGCATATAAATAACCAAGGCTGAATCAAGAAGATATAAAAACTCTAAACCAATATCGGTCAATGAAATTGAAGAAGCAATTTTAAAACTATACACTACCAACATGGAACTAACAACAGTATAATAACATGAAAAAATAAATCAATACATATCAGCTATAGCTATCAGTGTAAGTGGTCTCAACTCACCATTCAAAAGAAGCAGACTGTAAGAATGAATGAAGAAACAATACCCAGTAATATTCTGCATCCAAAGAACACATCCAAGTAAAAATTTAAATTTAGAAAAAATGTAATGCCACTACCTCTCACACTCCTTAATGAAACTGAAAGAGAAAAAATATTTCAAAACTCATTCCTGGGAGCAAGCATTAAGCTGGTGCCAAAACAAGAGAAAGATCCAAACAAAAAAAGAGAACTATGGGCCAGCCGCCCTGATTCTTGATGCCAAAATTCTCAATAAGATACTAGGAAACAGAATTGTACACTATGACAAAGAGGTACTCATTCCAAGGATGCAGGAATGTTCTAAAATACATAAATCAATAATGTAACACTCCACATTAACAGAACTAAGGACAAAACCCACATCGTCATCTCAACAGATACAGAAAAAGAATTCAACAAAGTCCCACACCTATTCATGATTTTTTAAAAAAAGTTTATTTGTGTGTTTGGTACAGGGTTGCACTATGCACCTCGGACTGGTAGAGATGCTCTTGTTTCGGCCTCCCCAGTGCTGTCGAAGCAGGTGACAGTGAGGTCTATAACAGCCTCAAAACTCAACAAACCAGATTCCAAGTTGAGAATGTGTTATGGTTTGTGTATAGATGTCCCCCCAAAGACTCATGTAGTCATGGGGTGGCTTCTGGAATTTGTAATTGATTATTGTAGGTGTGGGTGCTGCACCTCCCCTGGCGCAGGCGATTTGCATTTCAATGTAAGGAAGGAAAAGAAGCTAGCTGCTTGAGCTGCTGCTATTCTTCCCTTTTCTCTTGCTCCTAGCTGTCACCATGAAAGGTTGCCCTCTGCCATGTGCCACTCTGTCTTGGAGCCAGCTAAATATGGACTGAAACCTTCAGTAATTGTGAGCTAAATAAAACTTTCCTTCCTTCATTTTGAGTGCCGGGTATTTGTCCCAGCAACGAGAGAAGAGTAACTATGACAGAATGTTTCTGGGGAAATGAGCTGTCCACTGCTCGGTGCCTTTCGAAGATTTTCCCAACTCTTTCCCGATAATCAGTATCTATAGTGCGTGTATGAGGACACCATGGATTGTATTTGGTTGCGTCTTGTAACATTTTTGTTGGGTCTTTTGTTGGCACACAAACCCCTTAGCACTTTAAGCAGACTTTAGAGCAGCTGTGCTTATTTTTGCTCCTCAGCTGAGAAATTTTGACCCATTTTACTCCCACATAAAATGACTTGTTCACAGCAGAAACACCCACCTTCATTCTTTATTCCTTATTCCTATGTTTCTCTTCCCTCTCTTCTTCAGGTGTCCCTCCCCAAACTTCTTCCCACACTTTTCACTCTAACTAGACCAAAAAGTTAAAAACGCACAGTCGAAGGACTTTAGGTCCCTGCTCGGGCATCGAATTGTGGTGGTCTCTATCGCCCTGGGAATCAGTGTTCCTTTCCTGAATGTTTTATTCTTTTTTCTGCATTGTGTTTCATTTCTCTAGTTCTCTGACATGCTATTTTCCTTTCAGCTCCATCCTAATTGCCAGAAATTGACTTCTTTTTTCTTTTCACCAAACCTTTATGTTCTAGGTGCCTCGATTGTAGATGTTGGAGTGAACCTTTGTGTCTTTTTTTTTTTTTTTTTTTTATGGCCGGCTCAGCCTACAGTGCCAGGGATCGAATCACTGTCCCTGCAGCTGCCCAAGCTACCCTAAGCAGGTGCTTTGGACCACTGAGCCATCCTGCTGGGGCCCTTGTGTCTTTTGATACTGTTTTATGATGATCTTAGCACAATTATCTCTTTCCTTTTTTGGTATCTTAGGGAAGGGTCTACAAGGGTGTTCAGGGTCTCACTACTAGACTGAACTCGTAGTGATCCATCTGTTTACTGTCTCTCAAGAGCTGGGATTACAGGCATGTGCCATCATGTCCAGTCTCAATTGCCCTCTCGGCACGCCCTGTGCGTGGGGCTGGCATGGCCGGCCTAGGGATCAAACTCCAGGCTCCCACACCTCCTGGCTGGGACTTTAATCTGCTGAGCTATTTGGCCGCCCATAAGACTCTACACTTATTCTTCATGGAGATTTTTGAATGTGCTGAGAAATGGTTTTTAAATCAAAACTGTTAAAATTTCAGTTGCTATTTCTTTAAAATATTTTCTCTCCTCTCCTATGGCTACCATGAAGTGTAGTTAATGTTCTTGATGGCAAGCTTTTGGAGATGTGCATTTATTTTTCAGTGTACACTTTTCAGACTCAATTCATTGACTTTCAAACGTGCTGAAATCTGTTGTTTAGCTTCATTAGTAATTTTTTTCATTTTGGTTGTGATTTTTTTTTTTTAAGACAAGGTCTCACTATGCAGTTCAGGCTGATCTTGAATTCACTTTTGTAGCCCAGGCTGGTCTCAAACTCGCACTGATACTCCTGCCTCAGCCTCCCAAGTGCTGGGGTTACAGGCATGAGTTGTTGTGATTTTTAACTCCATATTTTTAAAAATTCTTGTTCAATAATTTCTGTCACAATGCATTATTGATGTTTTCTTTTGAAGATGTTGTTCTAATAATACCTTTACCTTGTAGAAATGCTTTCTTAGACATACACTCTTTAAATATATTCAAAATAGTAAGGTTTTGTCTAGTAAGTCCAACATCTGGATTCTTTAGGGATAGGTTATTGTCTTCTTTCTTTGAATGTCTAATAGTTTTTGTTGAATATTGGATAGTTTAAAAATATGACAAGTTTTAGAAATTGGATTCTTCTGCCTGTCCACAGTTTGTTAGAGTTAACCAGTACTGTTATAGATTATTGTACTTATTTACTTAGTGACTTTTCTAAGCCAACTCTGTGAAGTCTGTATTCTTTGTCATGTGTGGCTATAGTCTCTGTTTGGGTAGTTTAATGCTCAGCTATGATTGTGCTGGGCAAGCAGCCTCATGTTTATCATCTCTTTACTCTCTGATTGACTATAGAAGAATGAGCCTTGAACCAAGAAATTTCTTTAGTAGGAGAAAAGAGCCCATACTGCTGTGCCTTGTATGAGTATTCTTTCTCTGTTGCAAACTCAACATCTATGACTTTGTTAAGCTTACATGTATGCTTCAATGGTCCTTAATTTTCAGACTTTTAGGCTCAGTGGAGAATATGGTAGAAGCTCTTTGGTACAAGGGCAGTACCTACTAGCTGGTTGCCTTGCCTCAGTTACAGGATGCTTGGACATACCAACTATGGGGACATAATGCAGATTAGTCAAGATGATCTTGCCTAGACTCTTCTCTATTTAAGCAAAGCATTGCTCTGTTTTGCACATGACTATGCTGTGCTTCCTTGGAGACTCCCATGGAAATTCAATAAGTAGATATGTTCAGAGTTTACCCCCAGGAGCAACAATCAGTACATGATGCTATGTTTGGCCTGAGTTTGATAACTAGTTTAGCAGTTTGGAACATTGAGCAGGTTACCAGGGAAAACTAAAAGACCATTGCTTTAGGATGTGGCCAGCTCCCTAGGGTGTGGCAGACTGACTGAAGTGCTGGCCACTGTCTGGGTGTACAGGGATAAGTGGGCTGTGGCTTTAACTCCTATCATATGCTAAAGATTGTAGATGGATGATACATTCCTTTCGAATGGCACCTCCTTATTTTTACTGGATATTAGTGGAGACTCAGTGTCTTATGACTGCAGTGCTATCTGTAATAGGCACTTTCACAATGTAGACTAATGAGTATGGCACTGCCTACCCCATTGTGGGACATCCTTCCTTTTAAGTAATTCAGGTGCAAGCATAGCAGGTTTCATTTATTTATGTATTGTTCTTGATTATTTGAAAAGTGTAAAGGTGGCAGATTTTTATTAGTAAGATTAATATACTTTGCAGTTTATGCCTTACGATTGTGTAGTGAAGCTGGGAGTTTCACTTTTATGAATTTGACATGTCTAGAATCTGGTGGTTATTTGTACAGAAAAGTTACAAGTCATTCTGCCTCATTACTTGCCCTAAAAATGGTTCAAACTACTGCTTTATGAAATGTGTTCACTCAGAGCAAAGCCAAGTCTATCCAGCATGGAGTAGTTTGTGACAGTGGGATTTTGGTTTTCAGAACCCTGTGGGGCCTGGAAGGTGAAAGACTAAGACTATCTATAAAGTCTTAGACTAACAATTTATGTGGGTCAATTGAAATACCACCATGCTCTCTGTTCTTGCATCCATTTTTTCCTAATTCTGCATAAGTCTCAACTTCCTCCTTTTACTCCTTACTGCCTTGAAATTGGGCTTCTTCCTCCAAAATAATATTGAAGCAGAAATCCTGACCTAACTACTGCCATTTTGTTCAATAAAGTTGTAGTCATTTTGTTCTGAAATCAGATCATCAGGCTGAAACTTCTGCAAATGTGCTGAAAACAACTTTGCTACATACAACTATGCTCTCTGCAAGATCCTGTTGTGCCATGACCTTCAGCAAGAGTTTATCTCATTCTTGTGACTCTTGTTTGCTACTCTATAAATAAGACAAGATCTCCGTAATCAACATCTCCAACTTTGGAGATAACTCCTCTGGGTTTCACCAGCATCAATAAAATTTCCTTTCTTCTCTTGAACTCTTTGCAATGGTTGACTCAATTTTTCCTGCAATAATATGATTCTTACTGATGGCATTGGTAGTCATTTAATTCACAAGTCCAGTGGCTCTTTTAGATGACTTTCTCAAACCCTCAGCAGTTAACACTTTGGGCCAGAGTAGCCTTCTCTCCACCTTCCCTTTGTGTCGCTTCTATTCTCCTTTCTCTCAGGCAATAGAAAACAAGGCAGTCCAAGTAAGCAGATGATGGGTAATACATGACCTGTGCATCCCTCCACTTCTTGAATGGCTTCTTCAGGGCCCCTTCAGGAGCTAACATCACACTCTCCAGTTACAGCCGAGGCATTCTGCTGGAAGCAATTCAGCTGCTACATTCTGGCCTCCTTGGGGATCCCCAGCCTGTTCCCTTGCACACACTCTTCCCAATGTGTCTTGTTGGCAGCTTTATGTGTTATCATATGTCCCTGAAGTATTCCCTCTACCCAGGCTCCCAGTTATCTTCCTGAGGAAAGCAAGACAGTTGTTGGAAATCTACACACTCCTAAATATCTGTCAAGGCCATTTCTTTTCTTTTGTATGTTAAACAAGGGTCTAAAGGGTGGTCAGGGTCTCACTACTAGAGCACTCACTACTAGAGTGGTAATGATCCACCTGTTTATAGCCTCCCAAGTGCTGGGATTACAGGTACACCCCACCACAGTTAGTCTCAATGGCTTTCTCAGCGGCATGACAGGCTTGGGGATTGAATCTCCAACTCCTGCACCGGCTGACAAGTGCTTTAATCTGCTGAGCTATTTGGCCGGCCCTGTTAAGACCATTTGCAGCTCTGGTTAGTGGTTCCCATCACCCAGGCTGGGGCTTTTCCGGGCCATCCACCTACACAGGATGGTGAAGGACGAGACTTTGGTGCAAAGAAGAGTGTGTTTATTTGGTATGCATCAAAGGATGTCCTTGTGGCTGGTGAGAATGGAGGGTGAGAAGGTTCCCTAGGGAAAAAGTAGCTTTGTCACTTGTCAGCACATTGGCCATCCTTCTGGAAGTTGGGAGGGAGCGAAACAGTGAGCAGCAAGAAATGGTTCTGTAGAGAAGAGAGTGTAGAAGACTTAACGTCACTGATTTTATTGGTGCCAGCCCAACATCAAACCTGCCCTCCAACGGGATGAGAGCAACCTGAGGGTGGAGGCTCCTTGTGCCTATGTTTGAGTGAGTTATGAGCATATCTATGTGTGCATGCATACATGAGTGTACCAGTATGAGAATATCTCATGTATCATGTATGTTTTTGTTTGGCATGTATGCATGTGTGTGTATATGTGTGTCTGTGTCCATGATCATGTATGTTTCTCTTTGTGGCTGTACTGTGGCACATAGGTTTTTCTATTTCTAGCAGATTTCTGTGGACATCTCTGTATACTCCTGTGTATGTCTATGTGGGTGTTTGTCTTTTTTTAAATTTCTTTTTTCAGGGTACAAGAATTGAACTCATGCTTCATGCTTGCCAGGCAGACATAGTGTTGCTGAGCTATATCTCCGGTGGTCCCCAGATGTTGCTATAATTTGTATCTTAAATGTTCTTCAAAGGCCCTGTGTTGAGGGCTTGGTTCCTAGGTGGTGCTGTTGTATGGTGGAGCCAATAGGGCATGTGGTTCTTTAGGTTTTCAGGTCCCTAGAGGTGTTGCCTTGCAGGGGAGAGTAGAGCCTCAGCCATTGCTTCTTTGTCCTTTGTTCTGTGGCTGATGAGGGAGTGGTTTTGCTCTTCATGTGCTCCATGATGTACTACCTCACCAAAAGTAGAGGGCCAATCAGTCATGGACTGAACCTCCAAAACTGTGAGCTCATATAAACATTTCTTCTCTACCAGGTAGTTCCTCCAACATCTCTGCTGTCTTTTACCAGAATGACAGCCACATCCACATCCTGTGTTGCAGGGAATAGCACATACCAGCTAAGCAGAGCGCAGGTTACCTTCCTGGGAGGCCTAGATCTTGATGACAAATTGTATCCCATGGAGCAGTAATTCTGGAAAATAAAACCACCAGACTGAGATCAATCATCTGGAGAGGAAGAGGTCGAGGAAGAGCCCACACTCCTTCATGACACAGAACCAGGGAACAGGAGCACTGGAAACCCAGCAGTGCTCAGGTGTGGGAGGGGCTGGGCCTCCTTCTACCCCACAGCCCTGCTGTTCTTAAGGTCAGGACTGAGGGAGAGGCAGAATATCTACCTCAAAATTATGTAGATAATTCAGAGGAACAAAGAAACTCCAAACAGGGAACGTTGGAGAGATGTAGTGTCCCATAGTGTGTAAGTACAAAATATCTGCAGAGGGAAGAAAAGTCTTTTTTTTTTTTTTTAACTTTGTTTATTTATTAGTTTTATGGCCGGCTCAGCCTGCCCTGAGGGAAGGGCTGGCGCAGCATGTGGTGCCAGGGATTGAACCGTGGTCCCTGCAGCCGCCTAAACTTTCCTAAGCAGGCGCTTTAGACCACTGAGCCATCCTGCTGAGCCCCAAAGGGAGGAAAAGTCTTAGAAGCAGACTTACCAGCAATATCATGTACCAGGGTGACATCCAAATGGCTAAGCACCTCGTTGACCAGAGGGCACACCTACCCGGAGACAGAGTGAGGAGTGAGGCAAAAGGCACTCTCAGGGTATACCAGCAGCCCCCAGGGTGGGTTTTCTGGAGATTTTTCTCTCAGTGTTCTATGTCTGAGTGTTGACTGGATTAATCTTTACACATACACATGAAGAAGAACAGAAACTGAAAGCAGGGAGCATTATAATGTGCCCTAAGTTATACAGCAAGCCTGGGGTGCCCTCTCTGATAATTGTTTGTAGAGTGTTCTGGGAGGGCTGAGTTTCTGGTTATAGGAGATTCCTGAGTGTGGCCAGAAGGCTTCCTGTCTCTGGCCATAGAAGGTTGGGCAGGGGATTCTCAGGGCAGTCCAATGTGATGCAAACATGCATAGGAGCTGGCCTTGAGCTGGAGCCAATCAACGGCTTTGGAAGAAGACAAATAAGCTGGGAAAGATGGAACTGATGGACACACCTATGAGTGGAGATTAGCTCTTCCATAGCCTAATTTTCAGCTTGAGATACTTGAAGCCCCATGGAGCCGAGGACTCTCCTTGTTTTCCTTACCTTGTCCTGCACCAGCTCAGGGAGGACTTTATTTAAGATGTCTGTGATGCCATCTAGAAGGTTTTGAACGGACAGAGGAGCAACTCTAGAAGAGAAAAAGCCATGGGTTGGAGAGGTCCTCAAAGGGCCACTTTCCACCCTCAGTCTTGGAGGTGCTAAATGAGACACAGCCTGTCCACTCGCCCTCATGAGACGCCCTATCTGCAGGAAGCGCGGCTCCTCAGAGCAGCACACACAATGCCAGGACAGGCAAAATTGCAGAATCCACCAATGTGTAAACAGAGTTTAGTATATCACAGTGGTTCAACATAGCTCAAGTCAAGGCTTTGAGATGAAACAGTATGTGTGTTCAGTGAATCTTCGCCAAGTTCTGCGTGCTGTATATAGTTGTCTCCCCATGTAACAAGTAACAAATAAGCAACCTAGAATAGGTGAGGCTTAAGCTCAGAACTTTTTCTTTCTTTCTTTCTTTCTTTCTTTCGTGCTTGCTTGCTTGCTTGCTTTCCTTTTTCTCCTTGCTTCCTACATTCCTTCCTTCTTTCTTTTTTTGAGATAGGGTCTCACTGTTTCTTAGGCTGTCATTGAGTGGCGTTCAAGAAATCCTCTTGTCTTGGCTAATAGTGGGGCTATAAGTGTGTACAACCATGCTCAGGTTAAACTCAGATTTCCTGTCTGATCCAACATAAAATCAGTCCTCCAGGCTTAATGAAGTATAAGTGACTATTTACCTAGCCACTTACTGTCCATCCTTCCTTCTACCCATCTACCCATCCAACCATCCATCATCCACCCATCTGCCCACCTATCTATCTACCCATCCACCCATTCACCCTCTCTTCTGTCTTTTTACTCACCCATTCCCCATAATTCCATACTTTCAACCTCTCATGCCCTCCCCACTTATCTCTGGGCTGAAAAAGGGAATCCTATGGTCTCACCCGTTAAGCAGAGAGATGTGCAGGTTTCCAGGGGAGTGGAGGCAATCGCCAAGAACAAGGTGGACTCTCCCCTGGCTGTTTCTCACGGCTAACACTTCCGCAGTGATGTTTAGCTTCAGGTTCACTTCCAATAGACTTGTGAACATGAGCCTGCAGGGGAGATAGCTCTACTGGCATGTGGCCCCACCATATTTCAAAGTAGAGGGTTTTTTTGTCAGTAATATTAGCCTTATGTTATTAATCTTGCCTATAGTTGCCAGCAAGATCACCTGGTGAGAAGGTAGATACATGGATATATTTAGGTGCTTCAGTAGAAGAGAAAGTGGTTAGATAAAACCACCTTCCCGTAGGGGCTACCTACTGGTATCACATAGGTCAGTGAGTTTCCCACATAATCTAAATAAACTAAAGTTTCAAGTTCAGATCAGTTATACTCTAATGCCCTCTTATTTTATTTTATTTATTTATTTATTTATTTTATTTATTTATTTTTGCCTTTTTGAGACAGGGTCTCGCTATGCAGTTGAGGCTGGTCCTGAGCTCACTTTTGTAACCCAGGCTGGTCTCGAACTCGCACCAATCCTCCTGCCTCAGCCTCCCGAGTGCTGGGATTACAGGCGTGAGCCACCACGCCCGGCTTTTTATTTAATTTTTGAGACAGAGTCTCACTATACCGTTTGATCTGGATTTGTGCTCCCTTTTATTGCCCCAGGCTGGTCTTGAACTCATAGATATCTTCCTGGCTCCACCTCCCGATGCTGGGACTATAGGCATGCAACACCGTCCAGTGCCCTCCTTTTGGCTGCCACAACCATCAAGGTCTCTATCAGTGAGCTACTCTTCTATCCTCCTTGGACATACTTACAATTTCACGTCAAGATCCAGGCCAAGTGGGATAGTGACATAGAGGCGATGGCCATCAGGGCTCTGAACAAGGCCAAGTTCTAGCAGCTGGGGATTAGTGATCTTTAAGCTGTTCAGAAAGCAACATCACAGGGAGAAACATTAGCTCCTTGGGCTCTAAATCCAGAAACCATCTTTCACCCAAATATATCCCTGTTAGAGAGAGCTTGCCACCTGGGAAGAGGGAGATGAGAGAGGAGTCTTGTAGCCATATAGGCTCTCAGCCCCAAACTCACCTTGCCAACCTGTGCCTGAAGCAGATCCTACCATGCACACTCTATCTTCATCTCAAGTCTATGCAGTGGACAGGGACAGGAACTATGTCTGGGTCCTGTTTACATCCTGTGTGCCAGCTCTGAGTCTCACAGAGAAAGTGGCTGAGTATGGGTTGATGAGAAGGGAGATACATGGATGTATTTTGGTGCTTTAGTAGAAGAGAAGGTGGCTAGAGAAAAGGAAGGAAGAATGAATGGATGGATGGGTTAGTCAGTGGATGAAAGGATATGTGGACAACTAGAAAAGACCTTGCCCAGACATTTGTTGGTGGGAACCATGTAGCCTGTCGTGGCCTTCAATATCAAGTCAATCCTCAATGTTTATCCTAGGAAAGAGCAAGGGTCAAGGAGAAAGACGAAAGGGCAAGAAAAAGCCTTCTCTGAGTCAACCATAGTGCCACATGATCTACATATTCCTCCATCTTCTCACTTGTCTTTCTCTGTGGGGACTACAATCACTATTTTTCAGTTGAAGAAACAAGCCCAAAGAGACTGAGCACCTTGTCTTAGGTCATGCAGCAAGCATGATACATTTATAAGCCAAGCGCAAATCCGTCTGTCTTCAGGTCAGGAGGCAATCACTGGGCAGGCAGAGTTCATGGAGATGGCCTTTATTCAATCCTATCAGAACCCCAAGTTTTGCCAGTACACCCACACCCAGCTTTCCTTTATCGCTTCTTGCTTAGCCAGCTTTATGGCATCTCATGGGAAACACTATATGAGATTTTCCCATCGCCACATTACTTATAGTCACAGTGAGGATGTAGTGAGGAACATGCTCACGATCTTTTGTTTGCATCAAAGGTCGCTTGAATTCTGAGTGATCCAGAGGGGTGGAGAACAAAACGACAGCACTGCAGTCATTGGCTTTAGGTTTAGGTAAGTTAGAGTCCTCATTCTGCCTTGTCTCAGCCTCAGTGCTGCCATCCATGAACTGGGGATGATTAAATCAATCTTGAAGTGTTGTCATCAGGCTTATGATGACATGCTTGAGACCTAGGGCCCATTACTGGTGCAGGGGGCCCAGGATTCCCTGCCAGTCCTCAGCACCATTGGTTTCTGGCTCAGCTACCTGCTCCTTCCGCAGGACTATTGCTTGGGGCTGGCAGATCGTTGATTGCTGGTGGGGACTAAGACCCTACTTCAGTGTGACTTACTCAATGATGTTCAGGAGAGGGATCCCTGAGGTCAGTGATCCAAGGAGGCCCCCAAGAAGGCCACCAGAAGTGCCGCCTCCAGGCTTCAAGATGTTCAGGAGTGGAAGGTTTTCCAGAATGCCCAACAGACCCCCAGACAGCAGGCCGCTGGTGAAGCCTGCAAAGAGTAGAAAGTCTCTGGAGGTCAGATCCTCAAGCCATCTCCCATCCTTTCTTGTCCCTCCTCTTATTGAGTGGTTAGACACACACATGTGCACAAGCGCCCATGCATACATACATTAAAGAGGGTGTCACAGATTCACTCACCGCTAACCAGGCTACTTGCAGGATCGCGGTACCTCAAAGGCAGAGGTGGAGTCATATATGAAGGAGGGCCTTGGGCCAAGTGCAAGGGTAGGCCTTGGCCCAAGGGCAAGGGTAGGGCCTGGCCCTGTGGCAATGGCAGGCCACCAAGCTGAGCTGTGGACTGGGTCAGCAGCCCACCGAAGACAATGAGGGCCCCAACTTGAAACATTTCTCTTGGTAGCTGTGGACAGAATGACAAACTTGAGGTGACACAGAAGAATCTTTCCATGGCCTATCTCCAACCTCTGGGAAGGGGATTCTTATCTTTTCTTCTCTAGAACACTGGCTAGTGTGTGTGTGTGTGTTGGAGGGTACTCACTGGTGACAATAACTAATACTGCTGGGAATTTCTGTCAGACACCAGGGCAGTCACTTTACTTGGGAGCCAATTTTATCTTCAGCATAGCCTAAGACATAGGCACATTACTATATCACACAGCTGAGAAATCAGGAACCTAGTGTCATCTCCCAAAGACTGAAGCTCACAGTAGCCAGAGGATTTGAAGCCAGATCTGTCTGACCTGCAGGGTGGTAGGAGGTAAATGGCCAGAAGATTCACTGTCTAGCTGGGTTTGCTGAAGATAACTTGAGTGATTGCTCTTCCAACAAAGCAGGTGAAAAGGGTCACACACACTAGAGGCTGAAGACCTGAGCTGCTTTACCACTGTCCCTGCTCAGTCCTTTGGTCTGGGTTTAGGGGGTGACCTGTAGATGTCCCCACATGCCACCATGTCAGAGATGTGCAGACACAGCCACTCTCTCATGCAGACCTGGGCTAGGGAAATCCCAAAGCCATGTGAACATCTCACTGCACAGAGAGAATCAAGGGAATGGAACAGGTGGTAACTTTGGTGAGGTCACGTAGCAAACTGAAGGCAGTGCTACACTTAGAGGCAGGTTTCAGAACCCTTCTCTATTCCTTTTTTACACCTTTATCTTCTCCCTCAAGCTTCCCTGGATGGATGGACAAGCTGGATGACCCTGAGGTCTGGTGACCTTGTGAACTGGCTGCTTCACAGATATCTCTGACCACTTTCCAGGTCTGTTTGGTAGTGAACCAAACCACCAACTGTTACTGAATAGCTCAGACAACTTTTATAAATCCAGTAGCAGCTACAGACTGTAGATTTAGAAAAATGCATCAAAATGTACAAAATCGTATAAATAATTTGGTTTGTAGGTAACCAGCAATTTCACCTTAAAATCCTTGCTTTAGAGCTTTAGAGAGCTCATTTCTGTACCGGCGTTGCTGGTCTCTTAGGCAAGGACAGTGCATGGTTGCCTCCATATCCCTGGCCAGAGTGAGTTCTAGTTCCCTACAAGGACCTCAGAAGGTAGCCTCAAGTGCCATCTGTCCATCTCTGCCCACACCAAGGAGCCTGGCATCCTTGTTCCCTAGCCAGAAGAGCCCCAGCAGGAGAGATGGGTCTCACCTAGGTTTCACAGGATCTCAGCCGCTGTCCTGGTCTTCTTCCCTCTCTGTTGGCCTCTGCTAATGAGGAAGCCTCTTTTATAGCATGGGAATCAGGAAATGTGGGACTGTTGGATGAATTTCTAGATAATTTGGGAATGGTGCCATCCACTGCTGTCTTGCAGGGATCTGTAAAGTAAATAATTGCCAATCACCTTGGCAGGCAAGGCAGCTAAGTTATTTGGTCCACGAGTTAAACAGAAAAGCTTGAGATGAGGCTGTTACTCAAGACTTCATGGTGTCATGCATGATTTGGAGGTGGGGCCCACACTCCCAGAGGACCAGGAAGCTCATGTTCGGGTGCTGGCAGGGGCAGCCGGTGGGACCTCAGGAGAAATCTTGTTTCTCCGCTGTCAAGAATCAAACTGCTTCCCTGTTAGGCTTTCCTATCTTGGGTGCCTCTCAGTCTTTCCATTTTCTGAACCTTTAGTGCCACTGCTCCTCTTTCACCAAGGATGAAACTGCTACAAAGGAACCAGAGAGGATGTGGGTGAAATAGAACTCAACTCATCAGATAATAATGACAAAGCAATGCCAAGAGCCAGCACCTATTCGGCTTTGTCATGTGCCGGTTGCTCACAGTTCCTGTGTGAGGGAGCAAAGTGGGCTCGGAGTATGAGGTGATGCACCCCGGGCCACACACACAGCCAGAGTGGGCAGGACAGTCACACCAGCTCCTTCCTCTCAGTCCCTGCGCCCAGCTGATGATGAAGTGCCTTGTGCGTGCCCCCGGCCCATTTTGATTTTACTCAACTCTGAAGTTCATCATCTCCACTTTTATGTTCTCGAAAAAGCTTTCTGGGTTCCCAGGCCTGCAGGACACATGGGCCCTGTCCCCTCCCTTTGCCCTTTCTTGTACCCTTTTCCCATGGGAGCAATAAGATCCTTGTCTCCATTGCTTAGGCTCCTGGGACTGCTTTACGGATGAAGAAACTGAGGCATGGGGTGGTTAAAGTCCTGAACCTGGGAGAGCAGCTCTTGCCTTGCAGAACCTGCCACCTCATAAATAAAAACGGAGAGAGAAGGAAGAAAGATACTCTTCTTAAGGACCTGCTGTGTGTCCAGTGTTTTCTATAGGTAACCTTTATCAGGAGTGGTTGGTATTGTGCTTCATAGAACATATGAGACCACCCCAGGGGCAAGTGAGTTCTGGCGTCCACTCAGTCCCCAGGCCATGGCTGCCGGCCTCCTTGGGATTGGTGAGCCTCATGCCACTCTCTCTCGCTCAGCCTCCCTAGCCTTGCTCTACAGCCTGTGGGGTTCCAGGAACTGGGACAGTATCCTTGAACTTGATTACCACTTCTAGAAAGTTCTGAATTTTCCCATAGCTTGTGTGTGTCAGTCACCTTCCAAGTGGTTTCCCCCTCTTCTATCTTTGTATAACTCTTGTGGATCTGGTCAGGCTGCTACTACCCTTGTGGGGAAACAGAAGCAGTTAAGGTCAAGAGCTGAGCCACGTTTATAAAGTACGGAAAAATTTTCCTACTCTGCTTCAAAGACAGGAGGGTGGGTGTTATGGCAGAAAACAGGATACACCAGGCACTTGTTCAAATCCTAGGACCTCAGGCAAGTCACTCTTATGCCTAGGAGTTTCACTGCATAAACTTGGGGCTCACATGTTTTTCTAGGGTACCTACCATCTGGTGACCATTCCAAATGATGTTTCACTCAGCAGTGAGAATTATCTCATCTCGTGGGGTTTCATTTCTGTGCCATATCTTGCTTTTGACTGCAAAGGCTGTGCGCCATCTGGCCCCAGACTGCGGGGACGCCATCTCTCCTGCCTGAGAGGCTCCTGCCCATGTCAGATTTCCTCTCCCCGCTTTGATCCAGAATCATTCTGTATTCCTCAGACCCTTGGTCTTGGGCAGGATAGTGGGGGGCTTTGCAAGCGCGTCTGCCTGGACCCATCTGGGCTCTGCTTCTCTCTCTCTTCCCAGGGCCACCTGTCCCATCTCTGGGGTGGGGAGCTGGCACAGGCACCCACGTTCTGTCCTCCATCCTGTAGTTGTGTTGGGTTTTTGGAGCCCCTTGGCCTATGATGGGATGCTGGAGGCTGGAAAAGGGAACTGGGCTTTCCAGAACCACCACAGGTGTGTTCTCTTCTCTGTTTCATGACTCGGGGACTCCCTCATCCCACAGAAGAGCTCTCAACTCGAGACCCAGCCCTGGCTTCTCCCCCTGACATGACTGTACCTCTTAATGCCTCCCATGCCTGAATTTTAAAGTTCCTAAACCCAGGCTCTACCCACATGCACATATTAAAGTAGAGAGCAAAGGAGACCTTCTCACTTGGTGTATAGTTCTGCGAATTCCAGCAGGGGGGTATTTTTGTATAGCCACCATAATACTAGAGGACAAAGCAGTTCCATTAACGCCAAGCAAGCCCCATTCATGCTTCCCCAGCACCAGCTGCCAATTCTGTCTATAGAGTTGTGTTAAAGCCCAGACTTTTGAAACTTTAATGCGGTTTTCTGCTGAGGGAACTGCCCCCACCCCACTCCCAATCACCTGGGGTCTGGGTGCTGCACACCCTAGCATGGACAGAACCTAGAGCAGCAGGAAAGAGGGCAAGGGGTGCACTGCGGTATTTCCAGGGCTGTTTGCCTTCGCAGGAGACATCCACAAAGTCTAGATGTGTTTGTCGGAAAGTTGGGTAGCATCTTTTCTGCCTCCTTGCCAGACTGTGATTGTGTTTGGGAGCCTTTTGGGGTGGTTTTGTGAATCAAGGGTTCCATTTAAAATTTAAAAGGGGCCGGCTAAATAGCTCAGTGCAATCAATTCTCAGACCTGCCAATCAATGCTCAGACCTGCCTGCCATGCTGGCACTGGCCTCATCCCCGGAGCGTGCTGAGACGGCAACTGAGGCTGCAAGCAGGCGGACTAAGAGGCCAATCTAGCAGTGAGACCCAGAACACCCTGGAGACCCTTCCCCAAGAGAGAGAGAGAGAGAGAGAGACAGACAGACAGACAGACAGACAGACAAAAGAACAGTGTAAAATGTTTTTCAAAAATTAATGATACAGAAAGATGAATACCACCCATCCTTATTAACTTCAGCTGCTAAAAAACCCATCTGCCAGGAGAACAGTAGAATAATGTGTCTAGAGACCTTCTTGTGCCTCTCTCCCTCCCTCCCTTCCTCTCCCCCTCCCTCTCCCCCTTCCTTTTTGCCCCCTTTCCCGTCCTTTCTTCCATTCCATGTCTTTGTCAAAGGACTATGGCACATACCAAGTTGATTCTTCAGAACGTGGGAATGGAATGCTGAGTCTGCTCTCTGAGAGCAAGGCCAGGTTATGGGGTCAGTCTGGCAGGGTGTGCAGATGGGCTTGGACACTCCAGAGAGTTCCCAGAGGGCTGGACATCCTGACTCAGATGTTTTCTCATCAAGAGCATGATTCTGTTCATGTCCTTCCACAGTTGGCTTCAGGCCAGCTTCTCTCCCTCGGAGGCTGGTCCTTCTACCTGCCCTTAGAGCATCTCCTAGTAGCAGAGACCCTAGAGCTTCATACCACCTGTAACTCTCTGGTGGGGAAACTGAGGCTCAGGGAGGGCAGTGACCTCTTCAGGGCTCCCTTGGCTGGGTAGAGGTGAAGTCAGACTGTCTTTCAGAGCTTCCCATCTTCAGGGCTCTTTAAGGGCAAGTTTGCTACGAGGTCAAGCAGTTCCAAGCTCCAGTCCAGCCTGTTACTGTCTGTATGACTGGGCAAAACTTTCCTTCTTAAAGTTTTGGGGGAAAAAAGTTTTATGGCAAGAGCATTTAACAGGCGTTCTATCCTCTTAGGCTTTTACACGCATAAACAGCATAGTTCCCTCATCTACAACATGGGGCTGTGGAAGAGTTAAAATTAGAGGAGACAGATGTATGGCTTCATACCTGGCACAGGTTGGTGTCATTGCTGGAAGCATAGGGTATAGAGAGCAGGGCTCGATTTCTGCTTAAACACCTCACTGTGGACCCAGTGTCATCAATCAGAGGCCCATTGTTCAACAAGCTTTTCTGGGAGAAAATACATTGAACATACTGCCCTGTGAATCTTAAAGGAAGAAAATTTGAGAAGCTTAAGGAAGTGTTTGGGGGAACCTTGAGTCGTCCAGGAGGGGTCAGGGGGGAGGCAGACAAAAGCTGTCTTCCTAAGGACAGGGGACCTCTCAGCTCAGCCCTCCTCTGTGTTTGCTGTTTGGCTCAAGAACAGGATGAACCCCCTCAAGCTCCAGGCTAGGAAGGGATCTGGGAACACAGGAGTTTAGGGTTGCAAATCCCCGCTGAAGCGTCTCGGATTAGGGACTTTGAATTGAAAGATGGAGACAAGAAGCTCTCTGGCCCTATTCTCTTCTCTGAGCTGTTGACACATCCTTGTTTGAACATGTCAGTTCTGTGGAACACCTGTTTCGTCATTTTGCCCTAGTGCCTGGGGGAGGGAGGAGAGGACAACGAGAGGGGTTTCACGAGGTCAGCAAGCCCTGTGCTGGGGGCTGAGTCCTGGCAGCGTGGCCACTTCCTTGCTGGGTGAGCTTGGGCAAGGGACTTTCTCTGAGCGTCATTGTCCTCATGTTTAAGATGGAATAAAAGATTTGTCTCTCACAGGGTTGTCATGAGGCACTCAGTGTAAGCCCTGAGCCCCGAGTCTGGGGCTCCACATTTGGATGATGGAGTGTAGAAATCAATATTCAAGAAGTGATTGACCAATGACAAATAGTTAACAATTAATTGAAAGACATTTATAAACATTTCCCATTGCCCTCATGTATATCACACCTACAACACATGGTTTTCAATGTATTCCTTACAAGCTCCCTGCTTCTAAAATATTCCTTTATTTTTTCAAATTGTTGAAATATACTGTAATATATCTTCTAAAAATGCACATACACAAATAGTTCAGTGAGTTCTTTTTTTTTTTTTTTTTGTGGGACCGGGGTTCAAACTCACGACCTTGCGCTTGCCAGGCAGGCACTTGTGCCACAGAGCTATCTCCCCAGCCCCTAAGTGAGTTCTTGAATGTGTCTTCCCACAGTCAAAACCAGCTTGCTGGAAACCCCTTCTGGTTGCTAACCCTTGCTGTGACCACCTTGACTTCTAGTTGTGTAGATTAGTTTTGTTTTTGATTTTGAACTTCTGGTGACTGAACCTATGGCCTTGCCCATGGCAAGCAAACGCTCTATAACTGAGCTACCTTTCCAGCCCTCCACTCTTTACTTGTTAGGTTTCCCAGGCTGGCCTCAAGCTTGGGTTTCTCCTGGAGAACTGGGATTAAGTGTGTGAGCCAGCACATTTGGCTCTTTTTGAGCTTCATATCCATGGGAAATGACTATGCTGCTGTGCCTGGCCTTTCTCAGGTGACCGTATGTTTATGAGGTTCACAGCTGTGGTTCTGTGCAAGTGGGGTCACTGTCATTCCTATGGAGAACCCCGAGCATGATCGTCCCATCGAACCATGAGACCAGCAGGTCTCAAGGGAGGGTGTTTGATTGTTAACCAAGGTCTCCCCTTTCTCTGCATCTGTGCGTGAACATCTGCTATGCACACAGCTTGCGTGGAACTCCGAGGTCCCCAACAAGCCACATGTTCAGCTTAGGTCGATGTCCAGTTTCTCCCTCCAGCCGCATGTTGGGCTCCTGTGGTGCCACATCCTGTAAGGTCTTTATTCCCATTTTGCAGATGGTGAAGACCATGCCTGCAGGTGCTTCTTTGTCCCACATACAACTGATGAGCCCTAAAACTGGGATTCCTCCATCTGCTTAACCCCAAACCCTGGCTGTGCTCTTGCTCTGTGCTGGCTGTGTGCTGGAGAATAGGAGCTGTCAGTCAGCTAGCTACGTGGATCCTCATGAAACTCCTAGCTGGGCTGAATGTAATTTGAACCCAGGTCTGTTTAGTACTGCTGCTTTTCACTTTTTTTTTTTTTTAAGTAAAATAGCTATTTATTTAGCTTCTTGTCATGCCAAAATGTTCTGTCCATATACCACTATAATTAGCACACCCTCTGTAACAGGCAAATTGTACATCAAATTATGTCATATTACCTGATTATATAAAAATGTAAAATGAAAATGATTTATCAATTCCTCTTAACATTCCTAGTAAATCAGTAAGCGATACGAGGCACAAAATCTTAGTAAAATATGACACAAGAGCAGTAATACAATTCTCACTTAAATTTAACTTGTCATTATTTGTTATGAGTGTACAAAGACAACAAACTTTTTTTTTTTTTTTTTTTTTTTTTTTTTTTTTTTTTTTTTTTTTTTTTTTTTTTTTTTTTTTTTTTTTTTTTTTTTTTTTTTTTTTTTTTTTTTTTTTTTTTTTTTTTTTTTTTTTTTTTTTTGTCTTTTTTGAGACAGGGTCTCGCTATGCAGTTGAGGCTGGTCCTGCACTCGCTTTTGTAGCCCAGGCTGGTCTCGAACTCGCACCAATCCTCCTGCCTCAGCCTCCCGAGTGCTGGGATTACAGGCGTGAGCCACCACGCCCGGCTACAGACAACAAACTTTTAAAACATTGTATTTACTAAGATTCTGGCAGTAGCTTTATGTAACAAGATAGAGCACACCAAGCCTGCCACTCAACTTGTTTGTAAGTCTCAGCTTCAATATGAAGCTGTTTAAAACAAAAACTCAAAACCTGCTTTTTACATGCTAAATATCTTGGCAAGGGTGCCATTAAACATAGTAATGAACTTGAGACAGTACAAATAAGAGTTAACAAAAGCTAGACATTGCAGCCTGAACAACATTCATACAAAAGAATAAAGT
>PVJA010002882.1:18256-101234 GCA_004027025.1 Myocastor coypus | reverse complement strand
AAACTCTCCTTCAAGTATGAGGGAGAAGTGAAATATTTCCATAACAAAGAACAACTAAAGAATTTCATGACATCAAAGCCAGTGCTACATAATATTCTGACAAATATTTTAGAAAGGGACCAAAATGACCCAAATCCAACAAATGAGAACAGAAAGATCCCACCAAATAGAGTAACCAACTAAAAATAGGAGGAAAAATATTGTTATTATAGGTTAAACACTACTCTCATTTTCTGTTTCTAGCCAGGACTGATAATGCAGAAGGCAGATTTACAGTTATAATATTTGAAACTAAAATACTTATGTAAATTATGCTTACATTTACAAATACATTAATTTTTGTTTAAGCACATATTCTGATATTCTTTTAACCTTAACTCTCTAAGATTATCATAATCTCAAAAACTCTACATGTGAAATAGGTGAGGCTCTTAAAATTACCAGAAGAAGCCGGGCGTGGCGCACGCCTGTAATCCCAGCACTTGGGAGGCTGAGGCAGGAGGATCAGTGCGAGTTCGAGACCAGCCTGGGCTACAAAAGTGAGCTCAAGGCCAGCCTGAACTGCACAGTGAGACCCTGTCTCAAAAAGACCAAAAAAAAAAAAAAAAAAAAAAAAAAAAAAAAAAAAAAAAAAAAAAAAAAAAAAAAAAAAAAAAAAAAAAAAAAATTACCAGAAGAAACATTAAAGCTAAAATAATGTACCTAAAAATGTGTTTGGTCTTATTTAGTCTCATATGACAATTTGTTTTAGTATATTAACTATGAAGACTTAACCATTTCAATTAAGAAATTATCTTCTTAAAAAGTTTCATCATCTCTTAATTATTTCACATGAGTTTGCATACCTTACAAATAACATTCATTACTTAAATCATTAAATTGTTTTAATATAAATTTATTAATCATTCTTTCCATTATTTTGTCCATAGAATATTATTAGTTTCATGCATATTAGAAAATTGTTTCACAGTTTAAAAACCATGGTTTTAAAAGTAGTTTGCTCTATTAAAGTTTAATATTTAAGTAGCAAAAATTATAAATTCCACTGAGAGCAAGAGGGTAGAAAAAAGAGAATTTCCTAGGTCTTTCTTATCACAGAATAAACCATGCTCATTAATTGTAATAAGTAATTTAATTAGCTATAGAATATATGTCTCCCTTTCCCAACATAAAGGTTTAACTGTAAATGGTGCTGGGTAGAGGCAATGAGTACTTAGGAAAAAAATAAAACACTCTTAATAAATTGTATTTAGCCTAAGATAGACGCAAAGCACACATGGCACCTGCTCTCTTCACAAAATGTAGTAACCAATATAGATCAGTCCTAGACTCAAACAAAAATAAGTAATGGCACAAAACACTAAACAGAATATCCCTGTGCGTAGCAGCAACAAAGCAAACAGGAACTCATGAGGGTAAAGTTATAGTGAGATTACTAATCAAAAATATTCCACAAATCCTACCACAAAGTACAGAAAAAGATATGTAAACTGCAAATAGGTAGCAAGAAAATAACAAAGATACAGTATTTAAAAAGGAGAAAAGATAAAGTATTGAAACAAGAAGAATACAGAAATTTTTTCATCATAACGGGACAAAAATGTGAAAACTTTTTATGGACCAGTACATATCTAAGCAGTGAATCAGGACAAATGTTTAGGAGAACTTTAAATACTAAGCTGGGTTTTCAAATTTAAATCAATAAGTACAGTGGGGCCACTGAAGGTTCCAAGCAAGAGAGTAAAAGACAGGGTAAAAGTAATTGTCACAGTTACTTTTCTCATTGCTGAGAAAATTACCTGATGCCCAAAATTAAGGGGGAAAAGGTTTATTTGGCTAACAATTTACAGGGGCTTCAATCCATAACTGATTGGTTGTAAGACAGTGCAGCATGGCAGAGGAGCATTGCAGAGGAGAAACAAACAGTTCATGGTAGTAAGAAGGTAGCAAGGGACATTAGCAATTTCATTCTGCCACTTTTATATTGTCCAGGCTACTACATATGATTAGGGTGGTGGCAAACCAATCAGTGGACTGGTTTACTAATTGCCAACCCTGAAAACTCTAGCACCATACATGTAATCCCAGCAGCACACACGAAGTTCACTCACCTCTGAGAAGCCCTACCTGTGACTGCATGAGTCTTTGTGGGGACATCTAGACAAACTATAACAGTAATGCTTTAGGAAGGTTAATCTGAGAGCAATATTTAAGAGACTAATGAAGTACTCCAGGAGTAAAGTTTTGTAGAAATGGGCAAGGCTTTTAGAATAGTATAAAATTAACGAGAGTAGAAAATTAACACAGCTCACTGACTAAATATGACAGAAGGAGACGGTGAATTCCTAGGTATCAGACAGATTCTAAAGGATAAAAAAAATGAGAGAAATTAAGAATGACTGAGTTTAGGAATGAATATGGTGAACGTGCCCATAATCCCAGCATTGGAAACTGAGACCGAAAAATTCTCTGTTGAATGATAGTTTGCACTAGACAGGGAATTGAAGGCCAGCCCAGGCTGTATTGGAAGGCAGTGTCTCACCAAAACAAAGAAGGCAAAGGAGAGAGTTAAGTGGGAAGGGAGCAGAAGGGGAAGAGAGAAGAAGGGAAAGGAAAAGGATAAGAAACCAAACCAAACTGAACCAAATCTGTACTTGGCTGGTAAGAACAGGTGATGGGAAACATGATGCTTTCAATTTTAAACAATGACTCTGAGGGGGAAGAAAATTATTTTAAATAGTAGGAAATGGAAATCTAAGAGTTACAGAATTTAGAGTACTCAAAGAAGATTTAATAGTTAAAAATCTTAGGACAAATACTATGAAGACAACAATATGCATTGTATTAATTATTATAGCTGTCCCACTCACGTTTCAAACTGTATTATTATTTCTTATTAAAATTAATAAAATTAGAAAACATTCATGTTCTGTATTATTAACATTGATTTCCTTTATTTTCTTCTTCATGTTAATTATTACTTCAATTTTAGACAAAATAGGTTTGTATGTAAATTAAATACTATGTTTTGGTATTTTCTAATTTCAGGAAACTATTTCAATAACAACAAAGTCTCAAAAATACTTTTTTTTTTTTTTTATGGCCGGCTCAGCCTGCCCTGGGGGTGGGGCTGGCACAGCATGTGGTGCCAGGGATCGAACTGCGGTCCCTGCTGCCGCCTAAGCTTCCCTAAGCAGGAGCTTTAGACCACTGAGCCATCCCACCAGCCCCAAAAATATACATTTAAAAACACACAAAATAATCTATCTGAGCCTATTACAGGGTAGAAACTACCACAGAAGAAAAGTTCCCACATCCAACTCCATCACAGGAAGGGCATGGACCTGGGAGTAAAAGCACAAACTTCAAGAGACTCAGTACACCTAACACAGACATATAGTCAAGTTTTACAAATTGTTTTTCAGAATGTACATTATCTCACGAACTCTGGAAACAATCTGTGCTTGATTTAGAGATTCCAATGAAAAGGAAAAGCTTTATAATGTTTGATCGTCACCATGATACATAAAAAAGATACGCACATTCATCACCACAAGAAGCATTTGTTTTGAAAAGCAAGTGAATATATGCACTCCACATGGGCATCTTACTCCACTAAAACTTATTTAAGCTAATCAATAAATCAGATATGTTCTTTAAAATGCTAAGTGGTTGTTTATGTGTGCTAGATTTTCTATAGGGCATACTAATGTATTTTTCTTGTGTGATACAGTGAACTCAGTGATGATAAATATATGCTTTGTTTCCCGCCTACATTTTCAATGACAGCAAATGGAGTGTAAACTGGCACTGTAAACTAAATAAAAGGAAACGAAGTTTAGAGCTATACAGCATGGACTTTATGTTATGCATTACTTAACAAATCTAAGCTATTTTGGACTCATTACTAAATTAAGGCCAAGGTATATATAAATTAGCAAGTAGCAAATATCTATTTTGGTTGTTAAAACATAGGATTGAAAAATCATAAACGGATCTTTTATCTAGGCTGTCCAAGGAATAAGTTAATCCATTTGAATACAAATTCCATTCTGTTCTCTGGGAAAAATTCCAGACTACAAATTTAAGTTGAAGAGTACATATAAATGGTAATTTGATCTTTAAATACACATAAAATACATATGTGTTTTCCTTAAGTAATGTACTTTAATGTAATATAAATTTAAAAAACATGAAACATTCAATTATTTTATTAAAAGGCAACTGTGTTAGTAAGGTTGTTTGTTTCTATAATAGCTGCTTACATAAATTCACTGCCCAGCTAATCTTTAGCATAAAATAAAATGCAGGGCTGGGGGAAGTCAATTTCTTTCCTTCAGATATATTAGTCTAAAGACAGAGCCAAGTATAATCCACAGCAGAAATTCATATTCTACTAGCTTCTCACCATTTGACATAGACAACCTTAAAGGACAAGGGTAAAAGAATGATATTAGCCTGTAATCTCAGCACTACGAGGCAGAAATCAGGAGGATTACTGAGTCTGAGCTGCATAGTGAGACCCAGCACAAAGAAAGAAAGAAAGAAAGAAAGAAAGAAAGAAAGAAAGAAAGAAAGAAAGAAAGAAAGAAAGAAAGAAAGAGTTATAAGCAAACTACACATGACTTTTCGAATCAAAAATTATAATGAAAGAAAATCGAGCATGGTATTTCTTGACTCAAATAAGCCATGAGTACTACACACATATAACCTTGGCAAAGGTGTCAAAAGGAAGGAGAAAAGGAAAATGGAACACAAATTTGGAGGAGATGAAGACTAAAGCCTGAATTTAAAGTTTTGCTCATAATTTAAATAATTCAACTGGCTAATCAAAACATCCTTATATAATCAATGCCCAAACAAGAACACTTCTGAGAGTTCAAGGAAACTGTGAGATGTAGGAAATGCCATCCACACCCACATCCACCATCCCCTCCCAAAGATGCCCATTAATTTACTCCAAGAGACTGTGTACTTAGCCTCATGTGGCAAAGGGAGTTGTCGACCATGAACTGGAGAGATTATCTATGATTATCCTAGTGGCTTTGATCCAGGCCAACCAGTAGGGAAAAAAAGGATACAAAGAAAAAAGGGTCAGAGAAATGTACAAGACGACTCAACAGGATCCTACTGGCATCACATATGCAAGAAATTCATGAGCTACATGCAGCTACCTCTAGAAACTGGGAAAGATAGTGAGTTTTCAGGCAAAAAGAGATAGATCAAGTAAGGGTGGTGCTTCCTACTTTCCATTTTAAACCAAGATTATTTTCTGTTATTCTGGGTTTCTTTTAATCTCATATCAATTTTAGGATTATTTTCTCCAGTTCTGTAAAGAGTACTATTAAACTCTGTAATTGCATAAAATCTGTACATTAATTATAGACACACAACATTTTGACTATATTGGTTCTGCTTTTCCAGGAACAAAGGATATTTCTCTATTTTCTGATTCTTCATCTTCCACTTTCAGAGTGCTGTAGTTTTCATTATTGCAGTCACTCACTTCCTTGGGTAAATTCAAGGAAGTATTTGCTTTTTCTTGGAGCTATTTCTGGATGAATGGTACATACTTTTCTTAATTTCTCAGTGGATTCACTATTATACAGGAATTTTATTGATCTCTGTGTTGATTCTGTATGCTGCTACATTACTGAATTTGTTTATTCTCAGTGTGTTTTGGTGGACTCTGGGGGATCAATGTAGAGGACTGTGTCATCTAGTGTATCTTTGAAAATATTTTGAGTGCTGATTTCTGGTCATGCATTTGTTTAGATGCTCTGTATCATATAAGCATATAAGCATTTTGCATCTCCAATCATTTTCAAAGACAGTTTTGCAGAATACATCAGCCTGCACTGGAAACCACTTCTTCTCTTAGGGTTTGACATACTTGCACGTTCTCTTGGCCTTAAAGGTTTGCACTGAAGACTTCCATATTCTAAAAGGTTTTTCCTTTATAAATGATTCACTCTTTTTCTCTAGCCACTTTTAAGATTCTGTTACGTTGGACTTTCAACATTTTGACTATGACATGTGGTAGTAAAGTTTTTTCCTGATTGTGATTATGCGGGGCTCTACGTGCCACAGTTTTCTGCAAATTAATTTTTTCCCTTGCTGGGAAAGTTTTCTGCTATCATTTCAAAAAATGAGGTTTTTATCGTATTTGTTCTTTTTTTTTTTTTTTTTTTTTTTTTTTTTTTTTTTTTTTTTTTTTTTTTTTTTTTTTTTTTTTTTTTTTTTTTTTTTTTTTTTTTTGTGGGACAGGGGTTTGAACTCACGACCTTGTTCTTGCCAGGCAGGCACTTGTGCCATGGAGCTTCAAAATCTTTCTTTCCAAAACTTGTTCATGGGACCCTGAAAGTGAGGAATATGAAAAACTGACACGTGTGCTGTCTTATGGCTTTTCACTAATTCTAATTGATTGTCGTCTTGTGTATCTGATTTTCACAATGTCTTATTAACTGGTGGTTGCCAACAGCCCTGTCTTTGAGTTCTGACACTCAGTCCTCAAATTGATCACTTCTGCTGCCCATACATTCCACAAAATCTTTAATCCATTATATTTCTATTTAGAACCTTGTACACACTCTACTTATCTTCTATGGTGGTCATTCATACTTTGAATCATTTTGTTTAGCTCTTTTAGCTTTTCATTAGTGTTTTCTGTAGACATGATTATTTTATTTGGCCCAGTATCTTTTTACTTATATCCTCAGTGAGCTTGCCAAATGCCTTATTGGTTATTTCATTATTATCTTTGATAGCATTTCAAATAATTCAAGTGTTAGCCTTTCATATTCCTCACTTTCAGGGTCACATGAACAAGTTTTGGAAAGAAAGATTTTGAAGGCATTTTATTGGTTTGTCTTCTCATGTTTCTTTTTTTGTTTGTTTTTTGATACAGCACTTTCCTGTGTAGTTCAGGCTAACCTTGAACTTCCTACATAGTCCAAATTGGCCTTGAACTTGTGTGATGATTCTCCTACTTCATCCTTCCAAGTGCTTGGCTTATAGGTGTGTCTACCATACTCAGCTACTGCTTGTTTCTGAGGTTGAGGTTTGCAAGCTGACTGCAATAGATAAGTTTTGTCTTGTATGGTCAATTATTTAGTTAATGTCTACTTCCCACACTATATTCTGGACAGGCTATTTATCTTTGCTTGCTCTCAAGACCCAATCACCTCCATTGACCTGACATGGAAGGTGGCAGCATACTTGGCCCAGTACCAAGCTGTCCAAGAAGAGGCTATAGTATTGTTAATGATCTCAAGGAAACCCAGATTTTGGCATTCCAAGAAAAGCAATTAAGAGCAACACATATGTCACCTCGGCTACAGTAATAAAACGAGCAGCTCAGATAGCCTCAAATATATCCTGAATACAGACAAGCCACACAGATCAATAAAATGCCACATTTCACAAACAAAACATGAAATCTATAATTATAGTATGTCCATCAAAACAAAACATATTTGACTAATTATAGACCACAGTAATTATCTACTAAATGCAACTTGGCCTATTTTTTTTTTTTTTAATGTATTTAGTACAGTATCTATATAAGGCCTCACTACACAGATCAGACTTGTATGTGGTCCTCCTGTTTTCAGCTTCCTAAGTGCTGGGATTACAAGCATGCACCACCATACCTAAGCTTGATCAATGTCTCAGCTTGGGAATGGGGCTGGCACAGCAAGCTCCCTGAATTTATATCTATTAACAACAGAACAATATTCAACAGCAATAGTGTAATACTAACTGGATAGCTAGTGATTTATGAAGCTTAGAATTTGTAGTAGTAAATATAGAATGGGCAAAGAAATGGAGAATTAAAAGTACAAATTTTGAATAGTAATCAGTTAGATAAAAGGAGTAATGTGAAATAGAGTCCTGTTGAGGAGAAAAGGGAAATTAATAGCAACAGGATAGTTCCAAGAAAAAAATGAACAAGAAAAAGAAAAATATAGAGAGCAAAGACAAGAATTAAAAGAAAATAATAATAAAAGAGAAAATAAGCAAGAATAAAGAAAAAAGTTGAAATGGAAGAGAAAAGAAACTAATAGAAGGGGGGAAGACCTAAGCCTCCAAAACACCTGAAGGAAAGATAAAAAGGCAAAACATAAAAATTTTTAAAAGATGAAATTAAAGAAAACTTTATTAAATGAGTGCTTTCTTTCCGACATCTGCAGGTTTGAAATCCAGCAAGGCATAATTTTCTATGTCCAGTTTTGGGGCCTCGCACTAGAGGTCCCCTCTCCATTTCCCCTAGACTGTCTAATCAATAGTTGTGTCCTCAGTTAGGGAATGACATCAGCCTGCTGCTGTCTCCTGTAAGTTACAGGGTGGACGTTCAAGTGGGATGTTTGACTTAATGTTGGCAGTTGTGGTGTCTGGTTACTCCCTTCTCTCCCCAGGTATTGCCCACATCCAGGATCATGCCAGTCTTCACCTCTACTGTCCCAGGCTGTGGGAAAGCAAAATGTAGAGCTAGCTTGAAGTTAAGTGGTTACATCCATGCATCAGTCAAGACCTCACATCCTGTTCTCCCTGCTTGGTCATGTGGCAGACTACTGTCTCAGGGGAGGGGTGTTGTTTGTCTGGTGAGAGTCCACTTGCTTATGAGAGTTGAATGCATTATTTAAAATTCTAATAGTTTTAAAAGTGTGGTAATGACATTAAAAACAAACATCAAATTTTCTGATTATTAATAATTTAGCACCGGGGCTGGGGAGATAGCTCCGTAGCACAAGTGCCTGCCTGGCAAGAGCAAGGTTGTGAGTTTGAACCCCGGTCCCGCAATAAAAAATAAATAAATAAATAAATAAATAAATAAAATAATAATAATAATGATAATGATAATAATAATAATAATTTAGCAGCTGTGAAGAAAAAGAAAACCATTAACACAGGGGGCTGGAGAGATAACTCAGTAGAATAAGCTCTTGCCTGGCAAGCACAAGGGCTTGAGTTCAATCCCTGGTTGGGGGAGGGGAGGCATTAATAATTTAGCATCTGACATGCTAAAAATGTATGAAAGAGTAATGTGGATCTCTCCATCTTAAAAAAGTTTTTAAAGACTTATTCATTTATTTGGTACGGGGTCTTGCTCCACAGCTCAGACTCATAGTAATCCTCTAGTCTCAGCCTCCTGAGTGTTGGGATTACAGATGTGTGGAACCATGCCCAGTTTCAGTGGCTGGCATGGCATGGAGCAATGTGGTACCAGGGTTCAAACCTAGGTTCTTGCACTTGCCAGGCAAACACTTAGAGCACTGAGCTACTTTGTTTTTCAATGCTAAGGTTTGAACCCTGGGTCTCACACATGCTAGACAAATGGTTGACCATTTCCTGACTATATTTCCTGGCCCTTTCTTTTCCTTTCTTATATTATTCTAAATATAAAATTAGTTGAAATAATTAAACCATGCAAAGTAAAATCTGTGAAAGTGTTTTTTAATCATACAAAAGATCCAAGTCAATAAAAATATACACATATACACATTTGTATTTTTTAAAACACATTTTGTAGAGGGATCCCCCAGTGATCCTTCTGTTGTCAGCTTCTCAGTGCTGACATTATAGGCATGTGCCACCAAGCCTGTGGCCAGCTCAGTGGGTCTAGGGGTGGGGCCAGCATGGCATGTGGTGCCAGGGATTGAATCCTCATTCCTGTGCTTGTCCAAGGAAGTGCTTAGCCTGCTGAGCTATTTCACTGGGCCTACTAAATATATTTTTAAGGAATACTTTTACATCACACACAAAAAAGATGTTCAATTGGCACAGGAAAAATAGGAAACAAAAATAAATATGAAATATAAAAAGACTGGATATAGACCACAAGTATTATTAACATTAAAAAGTTCCTATATACTAATATAAAAATACAAAGGAAATTTTTACTTAAGTTTTAAAAAGATAAAAGAAATGCACAAGTAAAAGTTTGGAAAAGGTTATAAACAAGTTGTACAAACAAATACATCTAAGAATGAAGAAATAGCCTTGTAAATCAGCAAATAACAAAACCACAATCCTCAGAATGGAGATTTGGACTGTGGGAAGGACAGAGTAGAATGTGTTACTGCAATGCTATTTAGAGATACAATTCAAAATTTTAAACACATTTAATCTTTAAGCCAAGAATTTTAGCCCTAGAATTTATCCTCAAAAGACAACTGCACAAAAATACATGTACTGTCTCAGCATAAGAAAATTAAATTCTATGTATCTACTCAATGAAAATTAGGCTGTCAATCAAAATGATGTTCCATCTCCCAATAAATGACATTTTGGATAGCAAGGATATGTATTACATTTTACTTTCTTCCCTATGATTTTTATTCTTCTGACATTTTCTACAAAGGTCAAAATCATAAATAGCTTCAAGATAGAACACAAATATCTTAGTATCTTACAATTCATCCATTTGTACATCCACCTGATGTGTACAATTCAGTGGCTTATGCTATATCATAGAAGTATACAACGAACCTTAGAACATTTTCAATAGCTATCCCATGAATAACATTTTAAGAATTAGTACAAACAATAAAAACTTTTGACAAGAATATATAAATAAGAATTCACAGACAATGGGAATGGATGTGTACTAATGATGCAGTTGCTGTGGAAAATAGTTCAGCAGTTTCTTTAAAACCTAAACATTGGTTTATCAACAAACGGTAATCCTAGGTCTCACTACCCATGGAAAATGAAAAGACATCACAAAAATTTGAATACAAATATTCTTAAGATTTATTCAGAATAACGAAACACTGAAAATAACCTTAATATAGAATAAACTAAGTAATAAATGTATTAATAAAATATGATGATAGTATAGAAACAAAAGCCAGGCATAACAAATCAATAGTTCATTTCTATGAAATACCCAGAAAGGTAAAATTTTAGAAAGAAAACAGATTAAGGTGCCTTGAATGGAGACAATAGGGGCTTAAAAACTATCATAATGAAGTAATGAAATGTTCCACAAATGATTTCTGAAAATGACTGAAAGATTTGGTTAAAAAAATCAATTTTTCACCTGAAAAAGCAAATTATACCTATGCGAAAGATATAACTTAATCCTCATCCCTCACCAAAAATACAGGAAGTCCCTGACTTACATTCACGTTTCAATCTAGCACAGATATTAACGGACCTCACATTGCAAACATTTGTAGATGCAAACAAATCCTGGTTCACATTTCTGCCAAACATTTTCATAGCTGTACTTCTGTGTGCCTAGTGTACAGTGTGACAGTGTGCAGCAGTACAGAGCTCAATTAGAGCCCAGAATGTCCGGAAACAAAAAGAAAAGCAAAGGCAATATGGAGGAGACTGCTATGAAGCATGAAGCAGTACACGTACATTATGTATTTATGTCAAGAAATGGATAAAGCCCACATTGTTGGATTTACAAATGAATCCATTTTATAAACATTCTCCCAGAATTGAACTAAATGGAAAGTTGGGGACTTACTGTAACCTTTTAAGACAAATTTAAAGGGAATTTCTCCAAAACTGAACTGCAGTATAATATAAAGAAAATATCCCATCAGCATACTTCAGAAAAAGGGATGTGGGGTTACAGAAGTGCTATAAATTTAAGTATATTTTAATGTACTTAGAAGGTTGCTCCATATTTACCAACTTTATATAGGGAAATCCTTTAATATGGATTACATCAAATCTTACGCATAAAGGAAAGAAATGAACCACTTTGGTAATCTTCTCAAACTCTATTTTAGAAATAGCCAAGTAGATTCTACACTAAAATTTCTGCCTCTCTAAAGGAAAATTATAAAACTATGTCATGCCTTAGCAAGAAAGTATGCAATTAGTTGATGCCTACAACAAGCATAAGGAAAAGGATGGATATGAACTATACATGATGCTATCCATCCTCTATTCTATACTCAGCTGAGGGCAGTTTGACAAACTGCCTACTTTTTGACCTCAACAAAGAAGAGATAAAGATGAAGTAGGTATATTAGGAGATTCAAGTATAGAGGTTGAGTACACTAGAATAAGAATAAGAACTCTAAATTCTACATTTCCACAAACACCCCTCTGCTGACCTCTATCCTATCCTTTTATACAATTGGACTTTTCTATTTAAATCAAATACCATTTGCTGCAGCTAAGATAATCAGTAAAATGTGACATGTATTGTGTGACAACAAAACATAATGAAAACAATCATATACTGTAAACATGTATTAATAAAAAATCAACTTAAGACTTTTAAAAAGCCCTTAGTTTATATGTATTAAGTAATAGAAACCAAATCTATTTTAAAAGTATGTTAGCGCATCTCAAAGCTAGCAAAATCTTCCACCCAAAATAACAATTTCTTCTTCAGATTCCTTTCAAAATTTGGAAATTAAACACTGGGTCTTTAAGACAAAAGGAAAAACCTAGAATAATGATAACTCAATGAGATATTAACACCCTACATGTAAGATCCTATTTAAAAAATCAAATATATCCATTAGTTACAGAGTATGCCACCAGGAATTATAAAAATTTTAAATCTATTCTTGCTTTAATCACTGATGTGAGCCTGGGTACAGTGGCGCACATCTGCATTCCCAGAGTTCTGGGAGGCTGAGGAGGACAGAACACTGCCAAGCTCAAGGCTAGCCCGGGTACTCAACCAAACCCTATCTCAAAGAAAAGAATTATAAAACTTAAATAACAAAAGGCCAGAATATATAGCTCAGTGTGAAGATCCTCATTTTAATAGCCAATATTCAGAGGGAGAAAAAGGTGACATAATTCTATGCCCATACTTTATTTTTCTAATCCTTCCCTACATACCTTAAAAATTATATACTAAGTTTGAAGTCAATATGTAAAATTAGTGTATGTTATAATATATTTATGTAGATATGGAGAACAAACCTAAAAATATTTAAGAAAAAAAAAAGAACAGGTCTCTGCATGAATAAATGGCAGCTATTGGTTTCATGGAGGCAGTGTATATGCATTCTAAAGTCAAAGAATTTTTCTTTGAAAGTCTTGAGAAAAACCAATTGATCTCTCTAAACCTTAGGTACTTCATCTATAAAGTGGAGTTCTAAAGGAGTATTGTGTGGTAGACTAATTAATGGAAAAGTTGTAAAACAGCTAAACAGAATCAGCACGTTACTAGATGTGGAAGGTGCACCTGAGGACTGCTGCCAACAAGACAAAAAAAGAACTGGAGGGGAAGATGGTGCACTGTTGATTCTCCTGGAGAAAGAAGCTTGTCATGTTGGCTTTTCTGATACGAACTCAGCTATTCTCAGCAGAGGAGCTTGGATCAACACTGTTACTAAAGATGGTACAGTTCTTCTCAGGGAGCTCTGGTCCTTAGCTTCAACACTGCTTCCTGGCTTTAGTGCAGATCCCTCACTTGCTGACAGATCTGTCATCCTGCTTTCTTGCTTCCACCACTGACCTTTGGGCCTTCCCAGTGCAGAGCCTTGATAGAGACCTCCATGAGACATTGTCAGAGACTCTAGGTCTCCAGCTAGACTTATGGAGGACACTACTATAAGCTGTAAGTCTTCAGCCGGACTCCTGTAGGACACTGCCATGAGATCCAGGTCCTCAGGTAGATTCTTTTGAGTCTCTGGTATGCGGACAGATCATTTGCACTGTTCAGCATTTGACTTTTGGATGAACAGCATAAAATAGCTGTATAAATTATGTGTCCTATATTAAATCTATTGCCTTGTAACCACTGACTACAACAATATGCACAAAGTACTTAGAAATATGCCTAACATTTAGTAAGTGCTAATACAATATTATTTGCTGCATATTTTTCTCCCACCCCTCCTCCTAGAATTTATTTTCTCTACAATGTAGTAAGGCCACCTATGTAACATTTCCTGGCATCTGCTTCACAGAGAACTTTTTTTTTTCCTTAGAACAGTTTACTGAATATTTTTATTTGTGGCAGGCTCTGACTTTGTTAATTGTGCTTTTTGTTTCCTGCAAAAATGCAGTGCCTAACTATTGCTGTATTTAGAATTGTAAACTTCAAAATCTATAAATAAAAAGTTAAAATAAATAATTTACAGGAAGTTAGTCCTGATTATAAATGCAGACTAATGACTTTTCTCCCTATACAAAAATAAAAAGAAATGATTTAAAATAGTCTAAAATCCGTTGCTCACAAATAGTATTACATAGTATTGCTTTTTTCATTGGTCCAAATTCAGGTAGTATTAACTTCCTGAATAAATGGTTTAGTACCAATTTTGGGCTTGCCATAGGAAAATCCTAAAACTGTAAAATTTGGTGAACTACGTTTTAACATGTATATATTTCTAAACTTCTGTTTTTCTCTAGTATTTCAATTCAACACCCATTCAGAGAGGTATGTCCTTATGTAATCAGAGTCAACTGTGTTGGTGTGGCCATTGTATTCCAGATAGGATGGCATAGGAGGCATCATCCACAATAAGATCTTTTTTTTTTTTTTTTCCTCCCTCTCTCTCAGACAGGATCTCATTATGGAGTGCAGGCTGGCCTTCAACTCACTGTGTAGAACAGCCTGGCCTTCAACTCACAATGTTACTCAGGATGATTTTAAACTTGTGGTGATCTTCCTGCCTCAACCCCCCAAGTGCTGGAATTAGAGGTGTGCATCAACACACTACATACTACTCACAATAAAACTAAAGTGAGATGCCACTGTGCTAGCTGCTAATACACTAAATATTGTCCTAGCTTTTAATGTACTCTTCACCCTCACATGAGGTAAACAATTATTCTTATCATCAGTGTTTTATAGATAAGCAAAGACTGAATAAGAGAAATTGACTTCCTCAAGGTCACAGAGTTAGTGTTTGGCAGTGCTAGCATCCAAATCCTCAGGAAGTTTTTATGCTTATGACATTAAAACCGTACACAATATGAACCTATGTTACTCATAAAAATAAATAAAATTTCACTTTCTCCATTCAGCAGTACTAGTCTCTTTAGAAAGAAAAACTGGCAAAATACAGAATTTATTTTAGCTCACATAAACATTCTTAAGTACTCGATAATCCTTAAGTGTACTTAAATATGGAAAAAGTTAATCTTCTATTTATAAAATGCACATAGTACTTCTACAAATAGTTTAAAGTAGGCTATCCTTACAAAAAAGTAAAAGGTTGGAGGACTGTAGCATTTTCAATACATATAGGAATCCATCTTAAAAAGTCTTCAGTATTTATTAAGAAATTTATTCATTATCAGGCATTACTCAACATGGAAAGTTAGAAGAACAGAGAACCACTGACCTTCATATGTTTAACTCAGTTATAGTGTTTCCAAGAATACAGCCATAAATCTTAACTGTGTTAAAAGCCATGCAACTTGACTTAGAAACTTGTTTTATAATTTTGAGTAAGATGGCCATGACCATGGTCATGTTTGTCACCCAATGCAGAATTTGCAAAGGGAAGCAAGATGCCTTTCTTTTGAGAAAGAACGGCTTAAGAGCAGAAAGAGTCACAAGCCAAGGTATTATTGTACTGTATAACTAATGGTTTCTATTTACTGATGTAGTACTGTAGACATAAAGATTACCAATGTGTCTAATTTCCAGTCAATAAAGAGAACATCTTAGGTATTTAACAAAATAAAACAGAAACTCACTTTTGCAGGCCCGTGGACTGTAGTTTTAAAGCTCATCTAATATGTAGTGTATATGAAAAAAAGATAAAATTGTTACACTATAAAATCTGTATTGAGTATTATTATTGTTTTTATCTAGTTGTCCCCCCAAAGCGTCATGCAATCATGGGGTGGGGACTTCTACAATTTTGAGACTTGCCTCATGATCCCTGGGATTATGTGTTTTAGTACTAATGGGATTATGGGTCTGAGTACTTCTGGGATTATGGGTGTAGCCTAAGGCAGATAGGCTGAGGCGTAGAGCCTGAATGTACTATAAAGAGAGACAGACAGACAGAGAGATAGACTCACACTGTTGCTCTCTGGTCCCTTGGTTGGTTGCCGCTGTCACCATTTTGTTGCTGATCCACTGCCATGAACTGCTGGCCTCTGCATTGTGCCTCTCTGCCTTGGAGCCAGCTGAATATGGATGGAAACCTCCAGTAACTGTGATCTAAATAAACCTTTCCTTCCTTCATTTTGAGTGTCAGATATTTGTCCCATCAACGAGTAAAAAGTAACTAAAACAAGCATCATCTATAAAATGATCACAATTTTAGTAAAATCACACTGAAATACATTTCTTATATTTCATTTTACTTGCTCTTAATTTAAATATTATCTATTTCTAATCCTCAAATATTTCTGTACATTACTCCACAAGCTGTACCAGAGACCAAACATCTCTACAAATATTACCACTTAGTTATCTCTACAACTTACATTAAAAAGATCGTTGAGAAATGAAATAATAAATGGTGGCCATAAACAAAATACTGGGCAAATTTGTTGAAACATGATCTATCCTAGACTTCATCTACAATAATTATTTCTAAAACCAGACAGTGATTTTTAAAAATGGAGAACCTGTACAGTAGCACAAGATGAATGTGAGAATACAGTACACTTCCTAAAGATTAACTTTCTTATTGGGAAATAAGTTCATGCTCACAGAAAAGCTGAAATAATAGTACAAAATTCCTATATACTCTTCAACTATATCCTTTAATCATAACAACTAATTATTAAAACCATAAAATCAACATTAGTTAAAACTGTTAAATAAACTGCAATTCTTACTCAAATGTCATTAGTTGCACTACTAGTACCTTTTTCTTTTTTTTTTTTTTTTTTTTAACTATTTGAAAACCACAAGCAGGATCTCACATTACTGTACCTTTAGTGGACCTGTCTCCTATAATGTGCAAAGAATAGTCTTTCAGGACCATGGTATTTCTGAAGCTTAGCAGTCAGTTATTTTGCAGAAGACTCCTTCATTTGACTCTTCTAATGTTTAACGTTTTCTCACAATAAGAGTGAGGTCACTGCTTTCAGAAAGAGTATCATATGTGATGTTCTACCCTCTTTGGTGGATCACATTATATTAGATGTTAATGTCTTATTACTAGTTATGTGAATTTTCATCACTTGGTGTCTGTCATCTCTTTTTACCATAAAGTTAATATTTTGCCCACTATAAATATTAAACAACTCAAGAAGACATTTACATACTATGCATATATCACTCCTTAAACTTTCACACCATTTTTTACATTAACAGATCTATTCATCCTGTAATAATTATTAACACTGTATCAGCCTTGTAGTGATTTGCTATTGCTCAAATTCTTCTACATTTACTCATTATATTTCACAAGAATGGCTTTTAAAACTATACAAAATAGCAAAGTCAGGGCTGGGAAGATAGCTCAGTGGCACAAGTGCCTGCCTGGTAAGTGCAAGGTCCTAAGTTCATTTCCTGGTACTACGAAATAGCAAAGTCAAAACTCTCTAAGTTTTAAAAAAAACACCGGACGACAGTATTATTTCTCCAGATATGTTGACTTAATGCTCTAAATCAGATATCTAGCAGTTTCTTTTTGAAGGATCTGTGTTTCAGTAAGTTGCTAATGACATCTGTCAGCAGCTGTAGTGTTTCATTTTATATATAATTGTAGGCAAGTTTTTATTGCAAGTAAAGCATCACGATGCATATTTAAGGTTTTCCAAATAAAGAGTCTCAAGCAATCTATTTTAAAGTAGCTAATACCACAGCACATTTGAGGCTAAGGGGTAAGAATCCCTCAGGCAACAAAACAAGGATAGGAAATACTCTTGTTCTACAAATCTAATCTCATTTTTCAACCTGAAACTTTGTCACAGGACCATAAAATTATACTAGTAATACTAAGAAGCAGTCTCTTAGAACATTAAATTCAAGAACTCTGCTTTTGAAGATTCTAATAGTCTTCTGATATGATGAGACCCTGCAAATGTGAAATACAATCTTAAACTATTCATTTATTTTTTTATACAAAACAAAAGCCCATCAATTTAATGCCAAAAGATTTTTGAAGCTTTCAAGAAAATGCCTTATTTATCAAAACTTATTTATTAAATATATCAGTCTTACACGAAAGTAAGATATTCATAAAAAAGCTATGATCCAATTAGTATGTTTAAAAAAATATTAAGTTAAAGCTACCCATAACACACATAATGGTTTTAAATAGGTGAACTGAATATTACTGTTAATCTCTCAGTATATTTCAAATATCATAAGCAAAGCTTTTGTAATTTACTCTAACTTTTCAAACTAAAACCTCAATAAAAAGTAATAAATTCTGAACCTGGCACACAACAAATAATCCAGGCATTTATTAATGAAAGAGTGATGAACAATATATATTATTGACAAGTAGTTCAATTTTTCTTCTGCACATTCAGAAATGAATATACTTAATTATTTAAGAAAGACTAAAATAAGTTAGAATATAATCCCAAAGACATGGGAATATATTCTTGAAGTTTGTTATCCCAAAGTTAGAATACTGTTGTAAAGGACATCAAGCTATTTCTAAAAGTGATTCATTGTCATAATAGGCATTTGCGTGATAAAAGAATCAATGAGAAAATAGCAACTACTACTCATATTTCTGATCTTATGTCATGATAAATCCTAGAAAATATTACAGGACTATTGACAACTTCATTTTTGGTTGTAAGTTTGTATTTAAAGGCATGGCCATGAACAGGACTTTAAGACTCAACATAAATGTGGTCATGGGTAAGCTGTGATGGACATTTTCTGACAGTTATATAGTTTGAAGTGTACCTAATTTGTATTTGCACAATCATTAAAAATAAAAATACTGCTGGCCTGTCCTTTAACACATTTGTTATTATTAGAATGCATTTTTACCTTACTGGAAAGCTTAAGAAATAAAGCCACAGTTAATAGTTTTCTGAATTTTTCAGATCCCAAATGACTAGACAATAATTCTAACCAGCAGGGGGAGATAAAAAGGAGAGTAGCAAGACAAAGAACAGGCTACAGGCAAGAAAAGCAGTTATAATTATAGCTGGGAACATGGAATTTGTTAAAGGAAGTCTACTGTATAATTATATTTGAAAATTTAGCAAGATGCCCAGAGGCTGACTTGCAGCTGTCAGGAACTGGTAACTCTACTTATGTTGATGCAACGACCACTTTGGCAACTAAATCCACTATCCAAACATTACTAGAATTGACATTTAGAGTGAAGAGACAGATTTTCGTATGAAACTTTCCTTCCATAACGGATGAAGGCATCCATTTCAACAAAGTTACCTCCTTTCCTCGGCCTTCTCTGTCTTAGTTGTCCTGAATCTATCTTCTCTTCTTTGGAAGAACCCAGAGATTCTCATGGCAAAGCTGTTATCAAGATGCAAAGCCTTCTAACTAATCTGCCTATCACATACAATTCAAAATTCAACATCTTTACAACAAAATTCACTTCCCTCTACCTTTACTTTCTCTGAAAGCGGTCTGTCCCCCCATGCCCAGTACTATTCCTTTCGATCTTACCTGCATTCTCTCAGTTAAGCTTAAAAACTAAGGTTTACCTTTGCTCCTTCCCCTTCCTGGTCTCCTATATTAATTCAAGCAATCAAATCCTATTATTTTTGCCTTAAAATTCATCATTCTTCTGCAGTTAAGCGTAGTGATGGAAAATTACAATAACCCCAGCACTTGGGACTAAGACAGGAAAATCTCAAATTCAAGGCTACCCTGGCTTGAGTTGGTAAGACCTTTTATCAAAATAAATGACAGTAATTTTAAAAATAACAATGTCATTCCTCAATCAAAGATAAATCCTAATCCAAAGTACCACAGAACATAACCTTATTTAGAAACAGAGTCTTACCATACTTTTAGCAGGGTCAGGTCCATGATGTGACATGAAGTTCTCACAGAAAGAAATTTTAAACTCAAAGGTAAGGTCATGTGTAAACACACAGGAAGAAGATATCTATGTGACTGAAATTATCTATCCACAAGCCAAGGAGTACTAAGAATTGTCAGTGAACAACACAGTCTAAGATTGTTGTCTACTCTTGTCTATGCAAAATTAAATGCCAATACCTTTAATTCAGGATGTCCAGCCAGCAAAAGTATGACATATCTGTTATTTAAGCCACCAGTTTTTGACACTTCATTACCACTGCTGTCTATTTTGTGTTGCTATAACAGAATACCAAAGATTGGGCAGCTTATAAGCAAATAAAATTTATCTGGCTCACAGTTCTGGAAGCTAGTACCTCCAAGAGCATATCTGCCCGCATACTTAGGTTTCTTCTTGCTGACTCAAAATGTGGTAAGGGCAAAATGGCAAGAGAGAACACATTCAAGTGCATAAAAGGAGGAAGAGGGAAAGCCTCAAACTCACTTATTAGATTTCACTCTCAGGCCTAATCAGCTCATAAAGGCTCTACTTCTCAAAACCTTGCACTGGAGATTATGTTTCCAATAGATGAATATCTGCACACACATTCAAAGCACAGTACAGCTCTGGAAAAAGCATGTAACACTCCAAAGTCATTCTGAATTCAATTTTCCATCATAACCCCTCCTACCAAACTACCAAACTAGTTCCTTTTCTCTGTAGCATCACACTCACTCATTTGGCCATCGCAGATTCTTATGCATCATTCTACTTTAAATTACCTAGGGCTGGTTTCTAAATGCCATTGTGGGAGTTGGAGTGGGAAATTAATCCCCAGGCTTCCATACTGAGCTATATCCCAAACCCACCTGCTCACCTTTAAAAAAATCTTGACACAGGATCTTGCTAAGACACTAAATTGTCCAGGCTGAGCTTGCACTTGCAATCTTTCCTCATCAGCAACCCCTAATGCTGGGACTACCACCACATAACGTTGTTTACGTCTTTAATCCATCCAGTCTTTCATCTCTATACTACTAGACTGATTCAATCACCACCATGGCCCAGGATATCTGCTTCCAAATAATAACCATGTTTAGAGACTTTCTTCCCTAATTCATTCATCTTTTGCACGAGATTTTGTCTGAAATTCAAATCCAATCTCACTTTCAGTGAACCATACAAATAGTAACTGTACCAAAAAAAAAGTAGTATCCATGGACTCTCTCAGTGAAGGTCCATTTCCTTTCTGCTTGGCCAACTAAACTCTATACATCATGGCCTCTAAGCAAAGACAAAGAAAAACCAACATTCACCACTCCCATCTTAAAAAACAAGGAAATAGTTTCAGTTCCTCAAATACATCAATGCTATTCACAGTGACCTAGAACTTTCCTTATCATTTATGTGGTATATTTTTATCATGTACCAACAAGCTCAAAGTCTAGAAGCTAAACTGTAAAACAACAGAAAGTTCCTAGCCTCATAAAAGTTTCATTTTAAGGAGAATGATACTATAATCCTAACACTGAAAAGGCGATGGACAAAGAATCAAGCTCCAGTCCTTTATAGTAGATCAGTAAGATCCTGCCTCAAAAAAAAAAAAAAAAAAAAAAAAAAAAAAAAAAAAAAAAAAAAAAAAAAAAAAAAAAAAAAAAAAAAAAAAAAAAAAAAAAAAAAAAAAAAAAAAAAAAAAAGACAAACAAACAAACAAACAACAACAACAAAAAAAACTAAAGGGTTGGGGCTATACCAGTAGTAGACCACCTCTAGGTTTTACCCCCAGCACTCCACATCAGAAAAGAGGGTAGTAAGCAGGTCTGTAATGAGGTTACAAATGGAAATAAATATATACTAACTCAAATAGTATTAAATGTTCAAAAGTAAAGCACAGTAAAGGGAATGGGGAGGCTATATGTGGAGGAAAATAATAAGTCATTGTATATGAAGTGGTCAAACAAAACTTCTCTGACAAAGTAACATTTCAAAACAGACGTAAAGATAGTGATGGCAAAAGCCCTTTGATTACCTGAGGGAAGAGTTTTCAAATAAAGAAAAGAGCAAGTACAAAGACTATGAGGTAGACAAGACTAGCACTGCTGTAGGACAAAGTCCCAGGAGTCTGCTGTGACTACAAAGTAGAGGGATTGAAGAGGAGGAAGAATAGTTGAGGCTGGGGGGTCCATGTCATATGGTCTTAAACCCCACTGTAAGCTTTCAGAAAATAATGGGGTTTAAAGTAGGGGCACTAGTAGTATTTCTCAGTAACCTAACTGATTTCACTGTGAAAGAAGCAGTTTGACATTATACACAAAACAAACCTGGGAAAGTCAAATTTTAAAACTATCAGCTCAAATGATGCAATAAAGTCGAGGACAGAAATAATCCTAGCCTAGCATGAAATATGGATAGTAAGAAATAGCTAGGTTCTGGTAATGATGATGAATATAGGCATGTATATCTGGATATATAACGTCTTATAACCTCTCTGCTGTAAACAAACATTTACAAAAGAAAAGGAAAAACTCAATAAGTCAAATGGATTAAAAAAAAAAAAAGATGGCCCATTTTTAAATTAAATAACAGTTTCATTACAAGATTTCACACAGTGGTTTTATAATTACAAAAGTATCCCTACACCTAATATAAACTTGCAGATGAACTTGTATTTCTCTTCTGCTGGAAGAAATGTCTTAAGTGTATGTTGCCCATTAGTAAATTTCTAAAGTTACTGTCAGTAACTTTGGAAACACTAGCTGTGACTATCACATCCTCCTTAAGGTATCATCACACAAACCAATCTGAGCTTTTGACTGAAAAAACACTCAGATTTGATATCACACTTACATGTGAAAATTCCATGTTGTTAACCAGCACTATTCAATTCAGTAATTCACTAGCAATTAAAAATATGGCAATATTATTGAAATCACTGCATTTAATTTTAATTTTCCTTGAAAATAAAAATTCAGGATTTTTATGTTTTCTTCCACAAAACTTAGGTAGTATGCTGGCAAGATAGATCAATGGAGTAAGCATCTGCCTAGACAAGTGCAGGGACTGAGGTTTGATCTCTGGCACTACATGCTGTGCCAGCCCCAGCCCTGCTCACATTGAGTTGGCCAACAAGACTTGGCATACCTGTAATCCTAGACCTTGGGAGGCTGAAAACATAAGGATCACTATGAGTCTGAGCTTCCTAGTGAGATCCTATACCATTATTAAAAAAAAAAAAAAAAAAAAAAAAAAAAAAAAAAAAAAAAAAAAAAAAAAAAAAAAAAAAAAAAAAAAAAAAAAAAAAAAAAAAAAAAAAAAAAAAAAGAAAGAAAGAAAGAAAAGAAAAAGAAACTTAGGAAAACTTATGTAGGAAAGTTCTTATTCAATTGCTATTTTTTATAAGTCAGCTCTCTCATTCATCTGAACCAAAAGAATTCTTAAATACTAAGCCTCTTATGCCTCTAAAATATGTACTTTCATTTTTAAACTGAGCATTTAATTAATAAGCACATTTTTACGTTTAAGGAAAGTAAGAAAAATAAATTTGCAAGAACAGAAAAGGGAATGTTTCTAACATTAAGTATTTGATTTTACCATTGATAAGGATATAGACTTTACTTTATCTATATTCTATGTTTCACCATCCTAAAATATAGATATTCTCAGTCCAGTATGTGGGGCATAATGTTTAACTGTCAGTAAGTCTTGGCATCAAAAATCTGAGCAATAGTCTGACATACCATTTTTGAGGCAAAGGACTATGAAAATCATTAGACAAAGAGCTACCCAAAAAAACTACCAAAAGAGCTTAGTAGTGAAAGAAAGGAAAGGAAAACAAACTGCAAGAGACAGAAGGATGGAGAAGAAATGTGCTTTTCTTGTATATATACAAGTTGAAATGTACTGATAACTAGACTAAAACATAACTTGGTATCAATTATTAACCAAGGTTATCTGAAATAACTTACACAACATGAGTTGGGCTGAGCAGATAGGTCAGTGGTCTAATTGCCTGGTTGAGAAGCCCAAGGACCAGAGTTGAACCCTCAGTTTCTCATGCCATGCTGATTTCAGAACCCTAAGCACACCATTCCAGTCTCAAAACCAGGTGTACAGGCACATGCCTATAATCCCAGTCTTGGAGAGGCTTAGACAGGAAAATCACTGTAAGTCTGAGCTGCGTAGCAAGACATTGTATCAAATAATTTGTTCTGTCACAAAACTTCCAAAATTTTTCTGCCAACTATAGCACAGGGATTAAGTTAAAGGATCAGTGGCAATATAAAATACCTACTGTTACAGTGGAATGAACTCAAAATGTAGGTTTCACAACTTAGAGCCTTTGAAAATGCATGAGGTGAAATTCTGAACAAAGCAGAAATTCAATCAAAACAAAGAAAATACAAAAAATTAATGATTAAAAATCTGGTTCTTTGAAAGATGAAATCAAATTAATAAACACCTAGCTAATATCATCAAAAAGAGGAAAGAAAAAACTCAAATTCAAGCAGTATGGAGTAAAAGGTTGAAATTACCACAGACCCAGTAGAGATTCAGAAGATCAGTAACAGCTACTTTGAGAATCTTTACTCTCACAAAATCTAAGACAAAAATGAAATGGACAGATTCCTAGAAAGGTATAATTTACCAAAACTGAATCAAGAAGATATAAGAATTCTCAATAACCCATTAACAACAGTGAAATATGAAATGTAACTCAAAAAAAAAAAAAAAAAAACTACTACTGATAAAGAAAACTCCAGGTTCTGATGGATTCAACACTAAATTCGACAAGAAATTTACAGAAGAAATAATCCCAATATTCCTCAAACTCTTCAATGAAATTGAAAAGGAAACAATCCTCCCAAAATCATTCTTAGAGGTAAGTATTATACTGATACCAAAACCAGAGAAAGATGTATGAAAAAAATAGAACTACAAGCTAGTTTCTCCCATGAACATAGATGCAACAGTCCTCAACAAAATCTTCAAAATAAAATACAGCAAATCATTAAGAAGATTATACATCATGACCAGGTAGGCTTCATTCCAGGAATGCAAGGATGGCTCAACATACACAAATCTATAAATGTAATACTTTGTATCAATAGAGCCAAATGCAAAAACCACACGATCATCTCAATTGATGCAGAAAAGGCTTTTTCTCAAAGTCCAACACTCATTCATGTTCAAAGTTCTACAGAAAATAGGAATTGATGGACTCTACCTCTATCTGGCAAAAGCCATATATGACAATCCAACACCTAACTTAATTCTAAATGGGAAGAAACTGAAATCTTTTACTCTCACATGTGGTACAACACATGGATGTCCTCTATTACCAATCCTATTCAGAATAGCTCAGGAATCATTACCTAGAGCCATTAGACAAGAGAGAGAAATAAGAGGAATAAGAATAGGTAAAGAAGAAGTTAAGCTATCATTATTTGCAGATGATATGATACTCTACTCAGAAAACCCAAAAAACCCCACCAAGAAGCTAGTAGTATGTAAATTCAGTAGCACAGCAAGATACAAAGTCAATACCCAAAAGTACTCTTTATGGACTGTGTAGCATTATTCTACATAGATAATAAACACACTGAGAGAGAAATTAGAGAAAAAAATCTTTTACAATAGGAGCATGCAAAATGAAATACTTAGGAATTAATCTAACTAAAGAAGAAAAACATCTATTCAATGAAAACTACAGAACTCTGAAAAAGGAGATCATAGAGGATTTCAGAAAATTGAAAAATATTCCCTACTCCTGAATATGAAGAACCAACTTTGGGGCCTGGCAGGATGGCTCAGTGGTCTAAAGTGCCTGCTTAGGAAAGCTTAGGCGGCTGCAGGGACCGCAGTTCGATCCCTGGCACCACATGCTGTGCTAGCACTGCCCTCAGGATGGGCTGAGCCGGTCATAAAAATAAGTAAACAAACAAAAGTTCTGAAACAAGAAGAGAGAGACAGAGAGAGAGAGAGAGAGAGAGAGAGAGAGAGAGAGAGAGAGAGAGAGAGAGAGAATAGGAGACAATGAAAAAAAATGCCACAGCACTGACCTGGTACAATTTTGTTTATGGTTAGATTTCTAAATCTCCATGTAAAAATGTGTTACTTGTTTTATATTTATCACATTCTATAGGGATTTATCAGAATATCAATGATTGATGGAAAATATCGGTCCCATGTTAAGTCTAAGACATTTAATACTCAAAAAGTCAGTGATGTTAAGCTCAAGTGTCTATGTGACAGAGTAATATCACTAAAGTTTTCTTCTGAAGGATTAAAAACTTAATTCTGTATATCAAAAATAGAGAAAAGGGCTGGGGAGATAGCTCCGAGGCACAAGTGCCTGCGTGGCAAGTGCAAGGTCGTGAGTTTGAACCCCGGTCCCGCAAAAAAAAAAAAAAAAAAAATAGAGAAAAATAAGGGCTACAAAAATAGCCAATATTTTGGTTCTATCCCCTCTAGGTCATTGAGAACTCAGGACATAAGTGAACCTGTACTGTAACATCCTATAACTAAGGGTCAGGGGCCGGGGAGATAGCCCAGGGGCACAAGTGCCTGCCTGGTGAGTGCAGGGTCCTGAGTTCCATCCTCAGTTAAAAAAAAAAAAAAAAAAAGAACATCCTATAACTCAATGGTGTCCCAAATTTTCTGCTCAAGGAGATTATCGGGCCACAGAGGAAAGGGATTGATGATGTATAGTGTGTCTAAGGCAAGTTACCAAGAGAAAAACATTCTCTCAGGCTTTCACAGAGAGCAAATTGGTTAAGCAATGGCTGTGACTCATTCAGAGGGCTGACAACGATAGCTGTACATGGTCTCAGGGTAAATCCTGAGGGAATTTGACTGACCTTGTCAGACAAAAAGTTACATTTTTAGTTATATAGGTCTTGCTTTAACTTGTTCTTAACCATCCAGCAGAAAAGTTTAACCACAAGATATAAAAAGTAAAGCACATTAATATCCTGAACTGTAAAAGGCTCAACTCAACAGTTTCCGACATTGCCAGTTCTGCTGCTAACCTACTACTATTATGGACTATTGTGCTGTACATAAAACTACTTTCTCCTAGCTCAATGAGAAGAAATATTTGTACCAATAGTGTTTAGGAAAGTTATTTTGCCTGCATCTTGTACTCTGGACAAACAGTATGAAGACAACAATATGGATTGTATTAATTACTGTGGTTATCTCCCTAAAATGTTTTGAAACTGTCTCACTGTTATTTCTTTCTTATTAATATTAATAAAATTTAAAATATTCTGACCAAAATCACAGGATCAAGGCCCCACTCACCCTGTATAACGGTCCCAATGAGAACAAAACAATGAAGAGGATATCAAGCCTGTCATAGGATCTGACCACATAGAGAGTGAGAGTTTCCCGAGTTGATATTGTTTCTGGGTATTCTTGTCTTTTTGAAATAAGATGAACCAAGACCAAAAAGTTGCTTTTGAACCACTGAAAAAGCAACTCATATTTCTATTTGTTAAAAACAAATTCAGGAAATATACACAAATGTCCTAGTCTCAAAAATAAGGACAACTAGATTTATGAATATCTTTTGATTTAGGTGGAGAAGCCATTCTCATTTACTATCAAATTACAAGTTGCTAATAAAATTATTGTCCCTCCCTTCTCTACTACATGAAAAAAAAATGTAAAGCATTCTTTTAAGATCAATACTACTAGTTATGGTAGTATACAGCTAGCTTCTCTCACTCCACTGAGAAGAAATTTTGTGCCAATATTGTACTGACAATATTTCATGCCTATGTCTTACACTCTTACGAACTACTGAGGGTAACAACATGCAGCCTATTAATTATTGTTCCTCTTCTACTATCCTGTTTTGAAACTGTTATATTGCTATTTTTCTCTTTGAAGTATAATTAAAATAAATTATAATCAATATAGTATATTTATCACATGAAATTATAAGCAAAGATTCAAAATTGTATCAAGCATCTGAAATTTGAAATAAGATGTTTAAACAAAAACTTTCCTTCAAATATTCAATAATATATATATATATTTTTTTTCTTAAATTATAAGCTTCCCATATATTAGAAGATAGATTGTCCCAAATAAAGACAGTGGAGCACAACATCAATTGATAACAAAAAAAGAAAAGAGCAAAATGATGGATGTTAATCAAGTGTTTTATCATGTTAAGTACAAAGCTAGTATAATTTGTCAATAATCAAGTCTACAAAAATATTGAAATGACAAATATTTTCAGGTTTTGAAATACAACTCACTGTGACACTTAAAATCCAGAAAGGATATTTTTACTGACTGTTGTGGTGTTCAAATTATATGTTAAAAAGCCAGAATTTTTCACTCATATGAAAATGGGTACAATATCTGAACCAAAATGTTTGTCTGTTAGAATTACCAAAGTGGGGGAGGGTTAGCTCAGTGCTACAGTACTGCCTGTCAAGCATAGGTACTGAGTTTGATTCCCATATCTTAAATTAAAAAAAAAAAAAAAAAATAGCAAAACTCTGTTAGAACTTTTGTTGATTGTTGAATAATGTTTGTCAGAATTACCACATGACCTAGCAATTCAACAAATAAATATATCTACATGATGGACTACCTACTCAGGGCCCTCCTTCTGTCCATCCCTTGGATAGAAGCTTTCTTTCCCCCAATAAATGTTCTGCCCACTTAAAAAAAAAAAAGTACCTACATGCTCCCAGTAGCACTACATCTGAAAGACAAAAAGAGCCGAGATGTCTAGTAAGGAATGCACAGACATATAATGACATGTTATAGAGCTAGGAATAGTAATTCCAACATTCCAGAGGCTGGGGCAAGAGGATAACTGTGAGATCAAGACTAGCCTACACTACCCAGTCAGACTCTGCCAAAAGAAAGACATATTACTCAGTCATAGAAAGAAATGAATCATTGATACATGCTAAAATGTTGAGGAACCTTAAAAATACTGTCCTAAGTGAAAGACACCAAACATAAAGCATACTTATTTTATGATTCTACTTTTTTGAAAAAAAAAAAAAAAAAAAGGTAAATCTATACAAGTAAAATTCACATAGAATGAGAGTAACTAATAGGTCTAAGTTTCCTTTAGGAATGATGAAAATGTTCTGAAACTCTACAGAGGTGGCTAAGTTACACACCATTGTAAATATACCAAATGCTACTAAATTGTTAATTTTACATTATATGACTCTCATCTGACTGAATAAAGAATAAACCTCCTACAACACCCATAAGAAAACATCATGGATTGCTAATAAGATGCACTGAACATACAAAAATTGCCAACTGCATTATTCTTCCACAGTAACATCTATCCTGAGTGTGATGAACAATATAATGACCAGTATTCTTCACAAAGCTTAGTCATGAAAGAAAAGAATGAGGAACTATTGCATAGAAGTAGACTACAATGACATGACCACTAAATACAATGTGGGTTGCTAGACAACATGCTGAAATAGGAAAAGGAATGAGTGAGAAACCAAAATGTTTTAAATAGTTTCTCAAACATGATTCTTATATATGACTATCCCACCTGGAATGTGCTCAATTTCTTCAAAAATTAGTACCTTTGTGAAGATTATTGGAAACCAGGAAATAGCTTAATATTTAACAATCTTCTAAAGTTTAATCTAAGCTCTCTTAAATCCATTAAGACTTCAACCACAAAAAAAAAATATGCTAACAGACAATCAGTTTAGGCTAGTGTTGATTGCATAAAACTGTCCATACCACATCTCTCAATAAGATATATTGAATTATAACCCAGGAATGGGTTAATATGTATAAATTTTAAATAATGTCATTTATTTTTCCAAAACAGATGGTCAGAAACTCTACAAAGACACTCTGCTCAATGAGAAGCAAAATTAAAGATCCATCTGGAGCCTGATGTTTCCATGCTTCCATTACAATTGTCCAGGTCACCAAAGTGACCCTCAATGGTGTATATCACAGAAGTACATAGAATCTTGTCCCTAAAATTGGAAAATATGCTCATAAATAATTTGTGCATACAGACCAGACGCAGAAGATTCAATAGGTATTCAAAAACTACTGGCATTTTTGCAATGACACTGAACTTTTCCTATGTAATTTTTCATCAAGTTGCATCATGACTTTGAACTCAACAAGGAAAAGACTAGGCTGATTTTCCTCTTTTAATTAGCCTTCAAAGCTAGTCAGATACTTAGGCTAATCTATAATTCTCTTTCTCAGGTCGTATCAAAGGTATCATTTTATATTGAATAAGAAAAAAAAATTACTGATGGTGTTTTTTTCTCCTAATCTTATGGCTAGAAACTGCCACAAAGCCAAAGAATTTTAGCATAGGGAAAGAACTCAAAGATCAGAGGAGGTAGAAGAATGTTCCTAACTGTTCCACTGCCTGAATATAATGCAGTATTGAATTACCAAGTTAGTATTTCAGCCCTATATCCAATAGCATCGTTCTACATGCATAAATGTAGGAGAAAAATACAATGAAATTTATTCCATTTTACACAGATCTCAAATACTTTAAGGGCTGGGGAGATAGCTCAGTGGAATAAGTGCTTGCCTGGCAAGAGCAAGGGCCTAAGTTCAACTCCTGTTTAAAAAAAAAAAAAAAAAAAAAAAAAAAAAAAAAAAAAAAAAAAAAAAAAAAAAAAAAAAAAAAAAAAAAAAAAAAAAAAAAAAAAAAAAAAAAAAAAAAAAAAAATCAAATACTTTAAATGTTATACCTTAAAGTTCAACTATCCTTAATTTACATGATTAAAAGTTAAATTCCCAAATATACTGATGTTTTTTTTATTGTGAAAGCATATAACACAGGCAGTCTCTAACTATGTAACATACCAAAGACATGTCCCTAAATTAGATGAACTTTTTTACTTGCACTGAACCAAAATTACATTATATTAAGGAAAGTTTCAAAGAATTATTAAAGTTCCGAACTATGTTCTTCAAAGAGACAGTCTCTAAAAAGGTAGGGCTTACTATGAATGCCATAATTCATAGAGTATTAAGGCAGAGTAAGAGTTCAGATAATCTATGCATATGGAAATAATGGGTTCAGGAGTAACTGCCTAATAGAATGCTTTCACTTCACTTTTAGGAATGAAGGAAATGACCCAAGGACAAATTCTTCATTATCTCTAATTCTTTCCAGGGAACAGTACTGTACATTGCTCTCCAAAACAGAGAAACTTATCCTTCCCACTTTATTCTGCATGTTGCTATGCTTAAAGCATGTGTATATTTAACTAATAATACAAGTAAAATGAATCAATATATGTGAAAAATCAGAAAACATTTTACATGATAAAATAAATTCTACATATTAGTCCTCAATTCACCATGAACTTAAAATCTACAGTTACTATTTCTGAAGTGTTATTTTTCCCAAAGTTCTATTCAATATTCATTAATCAATACCAATATAAAAGCAATAATGAAAGAACCTAAAACTTTGAGAAAGTATTCCTGATGTTATAACTGATCATGCATGTGACACTAATGCAATCTGCTGAGTTTAAGTTTCCACCAAAATAAAATAAGAAAATATGTAGACATATGTAAAGAAACTGAAACATTCTTCTTACAAATACAGTGATACTATTCAACTGTATGGACAAAATTATATTTTATAAGAGAATTATTGATGCTGATGGTTGAAATTCCTGCTTCTCTTTCAGAGAAAGTTTGAGATTTGTGTTTTGACTTCCATGCAAAAAAAAAAAAATTTTTTTTTACTTATAAGACACCACTCTAAACAATGCAAATACACTGTAGGACAATAAGAGTGATAAAACACTGTCACTATATCAGTTAAAACCTAATTATAAAAGAGATACATGTTCTGGTTAACAGAAATCAAAATGAATTTATTGCCTAGGTACTGGATAGTCAAAAACACTTGGGCAAAGTTGGAGAATCAAGCTAGAATAGGACCCAAGAGTAGTAAATCAGAGAAAAATTCTTTGCTTTATAGCTCAGAATGAAACTCCATGCATATCTATGTGAATCTAGAGTCACACAGATGTCCTCTACTTTTGATGGTAGACAACCAAAAGTATCTTTACTTTTAGTGTCTTGCTCTTATCCACAAAAATTTTCAAAGGTTTTTAAGTAGTGCACATCTCTCTCATTATTAGATTTGTCTGGTACAATTGCTAGTCCAAGGCATAAATTTATTCTTCCTAAAGCTGTTCTATTGACCAATACTAGACTAATTTGGATGGGGTCTAGCAAGTTTCTTAATACACTCTAAGTATTGCCTCTTGCTTTATATTCTATCCGTCTGCTAATTTGGTTTCTTGCTTGCCTTTTTTGCTGCAGCTGTGCACCGGGTTAACTGTTTCAATGGTTTTCCCACAATAACTCACAAATTTTTTCCTGATCAGTGTGCTGTATGATTGGTTCTTTGTTCCTAACATAATTATTTTACATTTGTCTACACTGAACTGCATTTGCCATCTGCTGGCCCAATCACCTAAACAATCCAAATCTTTTTTGAATCTGATTGCATTGTTCCTCATTATTTCCCCTAGCTCCAATTTTAGGATCATCTGTGCAAACTCCGATATCTTTTCTTTAAAGCTCGGACACATTTCATTTTAATATAGGATTTTTTTTAAAAAATGACTCTTTAGACACTACAGCTGAAATCTTCTTCAAACTTGAAAAGTTTCCATAAAGCTTAATCAAAGATATCTCCCAATTATACAAAGTGTTTCTGGAAACAAAGCTGTAGAACCTATTCTGTTTCATCTTTCTTTGAACTGCCAAATTTTTTAAAGTGTTATGTATTCTAATCTCTTGATTAGTATAATTCTTTATGAAATATAAAATTATGTTTTCTAATTTTAGTATATGTGCTGCTGAAGTGAGCACTAAAATTGTTTTCTAATATAGCCATTTGTGGCTATTCTCTTTGGTAATAACTTAGCTAAGATATACAAAGAAAAATTTCCAGCCATTCACAATACCTGTCATTTCATTACTCACAAAAAAAAATTATTGAACACATACATTGAGTAACTAGCATTGAGTACACAGCCATCTTACTGCCTTAGTCCATGGATTGATCTCTTAAACTTCAGTATCGTATTGACAGATGTTAGAAGATGACTTGTAGGAACCCATCCACTTGTAGCATCCTGAATTGCCTTAATAAACTAAAATTCTACTATTTTGCCACTTCAGATTTTCCAGTTTCAGTTAATTAATTATAAAACAATGTTAAGCCTTCTTATAATTTACTATTTCCTTTACAAAGGTTTAATATAATATAGAGTCAGTTATTCAGCAGAATTCACTCTTCAAGTTAGATTCGCTTGACAAATCTGAATACAGTAAATCTTGGTTACACTTTCCACCAATATAGGGGACCTGGTACATCTTTAGATATAGGAAAATAGTAGATCCACAAACTGTAGTAATTTGCTTATATACTATAACTTCCACAAAAGCCCTATATGTATAACTCACGAAAATTACAACAAAATTGTGTTTCTGTTGCCATGTTGCTATTTCAAGAAGCATGTGCAGAAGACAAACTGAATTTAAGATTTAGTTTATTTACTCAAAAGTTAATGGATGTTACAAAATGAGTATCACACTGCTTACCTTCAAGAAATTGAGAAAGATGCATACAAACAGAAATAAACTATCAATGGTGGTATAATTACATGGAAGTAAGGAAAGGCAGAAATTACTTCTAAGTATTAGATGAGAAGCTTTGAGAAGGACCTGTAACTCAACACTACTAGATTCTGTCATTTAAAAACAAAAATTCACTAAACTATAACTATTATTAAAGAAAAGAAACAGAAAATGATAACCCAAGTTAAAAAAAAAAAAAAAAAAAGGCTATTTGCTGGTTGTTTCTGTATGGTAAAATCCTATGATTTTGTATTTTTAATATTTCTTGTAATGACCATCTATTGCTTTTCTAATAAAAAAAAGAACTTGAGAACTATGTGGATTTTCACAGCTATACTTTGACCAAACGAATATTATTATATGAAACTATACAGGTCAAAAACCTCTAACAGGCAGAAAGTGTGAGACTAAGCTGCGATTTGGCAACGTGGAGCTACTGGATTGGCCAGAGATGGCAGAGGTGGAAGAGATACTGAAACAACTTCAAAGCCAGAAAGGAGTTCAAGGAATCATCATGGTAAACACATAAGGTATTCCCATCAAGAGTGCCACGGACAGTCCCACTAGCACACAGTACGCCAACTTCATGCACAACTTCATCTTGAAGGCGCGGAGCACTGTACGTGAAATTGAACCCTAGAATGACCTCACTTTCCTCCGAATTCGATCCAAGAAAAATGAAATAATGGTTGCACCAAATAAAGACTATTTCCTTATTGTGATTCAGAACCCAATGGAGTAAGTCACACTTTTGACTCCCTTTGTCATCCCTTAATTTAATGCCCCTCAAGAATAACAGAGTTAATCATGTCAAGTGGCTGGATGCCTTGGAAGCTCTCCCCAACCACTCCAGGGACCAAAATGGCCCAGCAGTTCCACCCTCCCTTCTGGGAGTTGCTGTGCTGCACGGAGCTTCCAGCAGGGGCCCCCCTACTGCCAGATCGTGAGGCAGGAGCTTTTGAGAAGCTCATACTCAGCTTCCTTCTGCCCTTCAGCTCCCTTTGTCACCCTTGGGAAAGGCTGTTTTTCTTTCACTTAAAAATAACACACACACACACACACACACACACACACACGCATGCACACACACGCATGCACGCACGCACACACTCACACACCCCTCTAATGTATAACAGAAAAGTTAAGTAGGCAACAAGGAATTTATATATTAAATAATATATAAAGGATTTAAAGGATGCATTAAAAAATTCATGATGTATTAAGACTTGTTTGTGAAAAAGCCATTGATTTAGAGGGAGTGACTTTCATTATGAAGTAGGATTTGAAACATGGAAGAATAATTCTGAAATAATGACATTACTAGTTGAGGTCATTCATCTAGGTTCATGGAAAAAACCCTCTAAAAATTCATTAATCTTAATTCCTTTTTCCCAAAACTGACCAATGACACTAAAGATCTCTCCCAGGGGGACTTTGTTTTTAAAATATTTAATAGAACTATGAACATCTACTGACTTTATTTCAACAAGTTTCTCATTCACTCAAACATTTATTTTTGTGTTAAATTCTAAATTAAAAGTCACAATATTCTACATGACTAATTCTATCTGTAATCTGACAAAACATTTCAATTAAAAAATCTATATACACCTTAAATTTCCCATATGATGCAGAACACTGGTAAAACAAATCTGTAGGAAAAAATAAGCATTTGGCAGCAATGACAAAACATTGAGGAGAACAGCAATAAAAGTTTATATAATCTAATATTTGTTTACATTCTCAGAATTCTAGTCTGAACTTAATGTTATATATTATACAGACTATAGTTGAATTATTAGTATCCTAAAATCTAAATGGTAGCCTGAAATTTGGAAATCTTGTTTTGAAGTATCTTTGGAGATTACTATGATTATGAAAATAAATGCTTCATCTAGTCTGATAATTAGTCTAAAAGAAGACAAATGGGTGCAAAAGTTTCAAGCTGACATCTACAAGATACCTCCAGTAGATAAATTGCCAAGATTTTAAAAAATGGACATTTTATACAAAAATCCAAGTTTCTATGTTAACTCAAAAAATAATTTAAAAAAATTTATTCAACAGTTCTGAGTCCACTTTTCTGCAAAGCTCCCTAGTTACCCTGGTTCTTAATGAATTATTTTCCCCCCTACTTTCTCTTGCTTAGCAAGTACCACTGGAACTAGAGTTTAAACTCCTAGTAGACTGGGGAGATAGGCAGATCTTAATTGAAATTCCAGCTTTTGTACCAACAAGCTGCATAACCCCAAGAACCTCTTTAGGTTAACATTTCCTCATCATAACAAGCTAATTGTCATTTATTGTTCAGAGGTTTAAAATGAACCAACATATGTAATACCAAACCCCAAATTAAATGTTCAATAAATTATAGCTATTACTATTTGGATTACCATTACTAAATTTATTTAACTTAGGCTGACTATAGACATTTTTCCATTCACAGACCATAGCATAAAGAAACAATCTAAACACTGTTGTCAATTATTCTAAAATCTCCTTAATAAAGTAAGTATAACAATACAAATAGCAATGCTGATTTGCTGTACTAAAATGAGATAATACTTGTGTAATGGTTAAATCTAGTACAAGGTACATACTAACTATAAGTTGAAAAAGCTCTTACAATTAACAGTATAGGTTGTAGTTCCCAGAGGGCTGGCATACATGAGCTTTAATAAATATTTGATGAAAAGCAAGTCATGAGCCAAAATGTATCTGAATGAACATAAGCCCACTTACCAAGATTATTTCTTTGTATGGTCTTGAGTACTCTTAACTACCTCATATTTTTAGGTTAAAGTTGAAAATCTTGGTGAAAACAAGTCCTCTCAAATATGTAGAAACAAACCTCATGCACGAGGCTTGAAACAAACAAGAAGCAAACAACTAATGGCAAGCACAAAGCATGCACATTATATGGTGTTCCTAATTTATTCCTCAAGAAGCTTTAGAGGAGTCTTGTTTCATGACCAGCAGAACTACACCTGAACTGGCTATACTTGCCAATTATTTTGTCTCTGCAATAATCTCAGCAGCTAAATTAGAACAAATACAAAGAAGAATTTTTCAAGGGTAATAGGTCCAGCCCTCAGCCAGAAATGAAGAAAGCTGGTCAAGCAGCAGTAGTAGTGGTTCTCACTAAATGATACTAAAAAAAGATTTGATCTTTAGCATTGTAGTCATCTCAGCTGAAGTACTTTTCAGTTAGTCTGAGAACAATTAAAACATGCTTAATTCATCAAGTATTCCATTTAACACAAAGGTAAAGTCTCTCCTCATTAAAGTTATACGCATATTCCAGATTCGCTGTCATGTCAAGAAAATCCTTTCAGGGCACTCAAAACAATGAGAAAGAAAAATTTAAAGAAGTAATTTATTTTCAAACCTAAATAAAACTTTACACAAACTTTCCTTTGATAATCGACTAAACAAGCTGCACCAGCATCAAGGGAGGATGTGTGGGTATCTAGCAGGTGCTGCAGTTTATCACAAAACCGTCTAAAATAATTGGAAGTGACAACCAGCAGTACCACAAATGATTTATTAGTCTTTCACTCAGCTTTTCAGCTTCCTTGGGGCCAGAATGAATAATTTACCAACTTTCTATCTTCCAATCATTAATTCTTCCCTATGCATCCAAACTACATTTAACTCTGCTACGTTCAGTGGAATAAAACATACAATAGGAACATTTTTCCAAATATAGAATTATTTGACTATACATAAAGGCAAATTTGTCAATCAAGATGTTAAATCCAGGTCCAGAAGTAGCTAAGGGTTCAGAGTTAGCAACTGCAGTCAAATTTAAAGTTGCTGTCAGAATAAATTAAGTGAAGAGGAAAAGAAATACAAAGGCTAGCAATGTACTTCTCTCACAGGTAAGCAAAGTTTGCAGGAACTGCTGTATATAGCAAACCATATGGCAACCTAAATACACTATAATACATGAACTTTTAACACCAATGTCATCAGCTCCCAGTACCTCATTCATTGACTAATTTGCAACTGTGTTCATTGCTGCTATCAAGAAATCCTAGTGGCCGTTTTTAAATGAGTATGAGATAATTACTAATTCCGGTAAATTCAGGAAAAGAAAATGTAAAAATAAAGGAAAAACATCTGACGGTGTAGACATATGTCTATTAATTATGTAAAATAAAAAAAACAGGAAACAAAAAATCATACCGATTTCCACTTTTGGCATATACAAATATTTTCTCATTAAATAAAAAAGGAACAGTTAATGGTTTTCTTGGCCAATTGTACTCTTATTCCCGGTAATCTGAACTACTTTGAAGACAACAATATGTAACATAACAATCACTGTTGAATTGCTATCATCTTGTTTCTTGAAATTCTGCAGCATTTGTTTTCTCAATTTCTTTTTATTCTCTTTAAAGTAAAAAACATTAAAAATGGAAATCATTTCTGATACATAAAATATTGCACTTTAGACTAGTATCTGCTTAACACACAGCATAAACATTTTTCAGTTTTCTGAAACTACTGCAACAAACAGTTCAGATCAAATAATTCATTTAATCGTTTTTAATTTCAAAAAATCATACTGTTAGTAATGGGAATAATATTAATAGCTAATATCTGGCATTCTGTGTGGCAGCTTGAAGACAATGGGCACACAAAGAATTTTGTAAGCTGACAATTTCTCTTTAATATTGCAAGAGTGCTCTACAATCCAAATCTTAAGTGTATATGTTTAAATACAGTTTTAGGTAAGATTTCTAGCAAGCACACAATTGCTTCAAAATAAAACTGCATTAAAGAAGCTCAACTAATAAAAATAATATAAATTTGAAAGTAAAAAATTTACAGTATGTGGAGAGCCGTGTACTGCCGTACCCTAAAGATGGCGCCGGCTTCCGCCTTCCACCCCCGAGGGGTGAGTGCTCTCTGCCCGTTGTTTATTACCATATATGGTCAAGGCTGAAACCCTTGGCTTGCTTCCGCGTATGTGGACCTACCGTTGAGTGCCACGTAGCTAACCGGGATTGGATGCTCGGGAGTATTTAGTTAGAAGCCCGCGGGTGCTAGAGAGAGAAGGGAAAAGTAAGAAAGAGGGAGAAGGAAGAAAGACAACCGCGATTGTACAAGGGTCCTGAATAAACGGCTGAAGGAAGAGTTGTTTGTTGCGTCCTCCTTGCTGGTGAGGCGGGGCGCGACAACAGTACATTTTTAAAATCTCTTTAAAAATTCCAAAGCAGCCGGGCATGGTGGCGCACACCTGTAATCCCAGCACTCGGGAGGCTGAGGCAGCAGTACATACATACATACATAATCCAAAGCATTCATGAAGCAAGTGCTTATTTTCTAGTAGTCAGTAACTGAGAGTTACCTAACTATCGGAACAAAAAAATCATACTGTTCACATTAAGCAAAATTATGTCTTATTTATGCACTAGCCAGGCATACACTGATACAATAAAATAAACCAAAAGTCATAGGCCCTAACTTTCTACAGATTAAAATACAACAAATATATAAGAGCTGGGTAACATATTTTTTAAAATCATCTTTTCCAGTAGTTTTTAATAAAGAACAATTTTCCTTTCATACAGAGATGGAAAAGACAGAGTTTTTAAAGGGGAGGTTGTCTGCAGTCTTTTAGCCTTGAATAAAAACAATGGCTTGCTCTCTAAAGACAGAGGAAATGTAGCAAGCAAAGTGTGCATGACTGGTACCAAACTGTTTAAATGATCCTCCCTACAGCCAGAGCCTGAACACAGTTCTCAAGTTGTCAGTTTGTCCTGTGCACACAAAATATTGAGCCATGCAGAACCTCATGAATAGCTGTGGAAGAAGTCTGTGCAAAGTATTTTGACAAAGCAATGTGTATAAAAATAGAAATAGATGTAGACATTATAATGTTGATGATGTCATATTATGAAATATTAGAGTCATATGTCAAACAGTAAATAGTAACAAGTTCAGGAAAAATGTTAGGAAAAAGGGAAAGGGGAAGAAAACTGCATAAAAGCTAAAAAATTATTAGGAAAATTATGACTTCAACTAGTGGCTCACACCCATAATCCCAGAACTCAAAAGCTGAAGCTGAAGCAGGAGGCTCACTGTAAGCTCAAGGCTAGTCTGGACTATAAAGTGAGCTCAAAGCAGGCTTGAGCTAAACAATAAGACACTGTCTCATAAATGAATAAATAAATAAATAAATATTTATTTATTTCTGGAAAGAACTTTAAAAAAAAAGTTTAAATATATTTGGCAAACATTAATGTGCTAACATTCAGTGATTACAAAAATACCTTGCTGGTTCCATTTATCTTCTGTGTTATCTAAGTTGTATTATATCTAAGCTATGATGTAAATATTTTTCTGAAAATAAATAAAAATTAAAATTAAAAAGAATAGTATTAGATTATTGGAAAAAATATTTTCTGAAAAAATTTAAAAGATTTTCCAATATCAATACCTGAAACTTAGGGCTGGCAAGATGGTTCAGCGGCCTAAAGCGCTTGCTTAGGAAAGCTTAGGCAACCTCAGGAACCACAGTTCAATCCCTGGCACCATATGCTGTGCCAGCCCCACCCCCAGGGCAGGTGAGCCAGCCATAATACAAAAAAACTCTGAAACTTGAAGACCTATGATCTTAAAAAACAATGATCTGCCTAGTCTCCATATTTAAATTATTTCAGTCTAAGAAATTAGAAGGTCTATCCTCCTTTTGCAAATTACAATACTCAATTTAATTAAGTTTACTCAGGAGATCCAGGACATCCACTACATGGATCTCCTGAGTGAACTTAAGAGCTCTCTCAAGCCAAAGCTTTTCTTTTTTTTTTTTGAAGGACCAGGGCTTGAACTTAGGACCAGGAAAGAGCTTATTCTCTTAAGCTATCTCCCTAACCCTCAATATAAGTTTTCAATAAAATGGTTCTGGTATTTGCTATGAGAATAGACATACTTAAGAGTGCAACACTGAATTTCTTGTTCTTAAAACCTGGGGATACTTATCATTTTGTTATTCTGTTATTTTCCATTTTCACTGTATATGAGGTAGTAAACTACTTGTTTAAAAAGCAAACAAAAATTCCTGCTTACCTAATCAAACATAATTTTAAAAAATCTAGTACCTCAAGAATGAATTTTGTGGGCTGGAGAAATAGCTTAGTAGAATAAAAGCTTTCCTGGCAGGTGGAAGGTCCTGAGTTCAAGCCCCGGTACCAGGAAAAAAAAAAAAAAAAAAAAAAGAATAAGTTTTCCATCTTGTATTAAACTTTCATGCACTCAAATCTCTTTTAAATTCAAACCCATTTCTTTATAGACCTATGGAAATCTGACAGACCATCTACAACTACATAGAAATACTGTAAGATGTATTCATTGAACAGTTACACAAAATAGAAGTTTAATATACTTTTAGTCACCACGAAGTTTAGTTTACAAACAAACATTCTCTGAGTATCAGCCATCTGATTTTAAATATTACTGGCTTGTTATCTTAAACTAAAAATCATATGCAACTTATATTGATGTTGTTTATCTGAAATGTGTCATGCAATACTGTAATTTATCTCATATATCTACTAGAGTGTGATCAAATCCTATCAACTCTGATTGGCATAAATTTGAAACAATGAGGCAACTACATCTGTTAAAGCACTTGTGGCTTCCTACATAACATTTAAAAATTTTGTACAATAATATAATTATATTTTTTTCTATGAGACCTTCCTTCACTTGAGTTTTACATCAAATGTTTTGAGATATAAGAAGCTCAGTAAGACCTACCACAGAGAAAACTAAGTACAAAATAAAGAGATGGAACAACTGGAGCAGACTGAGTGAGTGGTAGAGACAGTACATCAACATGGTGCACTCAAAAGAATTTATTCTAATAAACTTTACATGAAAAAAAGTCACTAGAAAAATCAGTTAATGTAGAAGAACAAATAGAATAGCAATCTAATTTTACCTTGAAGCTACTGTTGAAAAAAATATGTCTAAATAAAAAAACATGTTCACAAATCAAAGGATCTAAAAGATTAGCAGAAAGCAAAGTATTAGAATATAGCATTATTAAAACTATCTTTTTGGAGCCGGGCGTGGTGGCGCACGCCTGTAATCCCAGCACTCGGGAGGCTGAGGCAGGAGGATTGATGCGAGTTCGAGACCAGCCTGGGCTACAAAAGTGAGCTCAGGACCAGCCTCAACTGCATAGCGAGACCCTGTCTCAAAAAGACAAAAAAAAAAAAAAAAACTATCTTTTTGGAACTCAATCTCTAATTTCTAAACCTTGAAGATGTTATAGAAACATTACATTGCATATAAATCAACATATGAAAACCACAATATCCCCAAAGTAACTCTATGTAGTTACAAGAACATTTTAAAACAGACAAGGAAAAATACCACAGGATTGACCAGCTACAATTTTGTGTATGCTTAGATTTCTAAATTTCTGTGTAAAAATGTGTAACGGTTTTTATCACATTCTATAGCAATTTATTATAATATCAATGATTGATGGAAAATATAAATTCTAAGTTAAGTCTAAGAAGTTTAATATTCAGGTAGACAGTGATGTTAAGCTCAAGTACCTAAGCTATAGAGTAATAGTTTCACTAAGCTTCTCTTCTAGAGGGTTAAGAATGTAAGTTTATAGACCAAAAATTAGGGGAAAAGATGGGTTACAAGGATAGACAATATTTTGGCCCAAGCCCTTCAAGGTCAGTGAGGACTCAGGACATAAGAGAACCTGTGCTGTAACATCCTAAAATTCAGTAGTGTTTCTGTTCAGTGAGATTTTGGGGCCACAGAGGAAAGGGATTGATGATGTGTAGTTGCCTAAGGAGAGAAAATATTCTCTCAGGCATTCACAGAGAGCAAACTGGTCAAGCAATGGCCGTGGCTCATCCACATGGCTGACACTGACAATAGTGTTTACAAAGCACCATACATGGTTTCAAGGTAAATCCTGAGGAGTTCTGACTGACCTTGGGAGACACAAAAGTTACATGTTCTGTTATACAGGTCTTGCTTTAGCTTGCCCTTAACCACCCAGCAGAAAAGTTTAACCATGAGGCATAAAAAAAGCAAACCTGGATTAGTATGTTGAGCTGAAAAAGGCTTAAATCTACAGCTTCTGACATTGCTAGTTCTGCTGATAATCTACTATGATTATGAAATATTGGACTACATATACAACTACTTCCTTTTAGTTCAGTGAGAAATTTTTGCATGAATAATGATTAGAAAAAGTATCATGTCTGCATCCTGTGCTCTAAATAACTACTACAAGGACAACAATATGCATTCTATCAATTATTGGGAATGTACTACTAAAGTGTTTTCGAAACTGCTGCATTGTTATTTCTTATTAAAATAAAAATTAAAAAAAATAAAGCGGCGGGGAAAAAAGAAAACATTTTAAATAAGGAAGCTCAACCACAGAAATGTCTAGTGCTTAAAGATACTGAGATTATGACTAAAAAGTATATGAGAAATATTACAAAATTTAGAACACTGACAAGTAACTCCATTGAGGTATCAGTCCTTACAGCTTTATATATACATCATACATAAGATATTACCTAAGACTAGGCAAATATTCTAATAAAGATAAAGTCACAATAAAACTATATGATGAAAGGAAAGACCTCCAAAAGAAGACAACAGATTCTTGAACTGACGCAGTTATGACACTGTCAACAACCAGCCCAGGAATGGAAAGCAGGCCAAATTCTGAGCCCTTTCCTGCTGCTTACTAGAAACATGTTTTCTTCTGGGACAATCATGGACTTAAAAATCATTTTTATTATGTTTGTGGATATGACAATAATATACACATTACAGCTAGGATCTACTTCCCTCCACTAACCTAAACTTGAGCAATCTATACCCCACATCTATCCCTAAGGCTTACCACCTTGAGGGAGAAATAAAACAAATATCTTTCAACCTGATGTAGAAAATTTCACAATTCCACACCAGCACACATGCCTGCCAGCTCCTCCTGCGTGACCCACAGTAACTTTCTTCACCTGGAGCTCATTACAAGCTTGTGCATATGGACTGCATCTCATACATCTAATTTTAAACAGTGAATTATAGGAAAGGATATGTATAGTACAAACAGCTGGCATTGCTCAGCACCCTGACAACCACATTGTTAATTATGTGCTAGAAGACCCAAAGGGAGGCACTCTAGATCCAGCAGAGCATTTTAAATCTCTACACTGAGTGCTCTTGGTTCCCGTGCTCTTTTCCTTTCACCAGGACAAGGATGCTCACTCCAAGTTTACCGCCACCTAATTAAACCCTGCTGCTGTTTCTTACCACTACATGCCATGCCCAACTGTTTGCAGCACACAGAAATCTAGGAATCAATCTAGGACCCCAATACCCATGGCAGTAAGTTTTCATAAAAAGAGATCTTTTCAGTAAAATTTTGTATTTCAAATAACTGAAATATTCAAAGAAGACAAAGACTTTTCTCCACCCCTTTCCCTTCACTATGACTTAGCTGCATTCTCCTTCATACATAAAATTAGTTGGTTTTCTTACCTGATTTTTTCTTCCTGTATCTTCTAAGTTATTTCCTAATTAAATGCATCCTTGTATTAGTCCATTTTATGACGCTGTAACAAAATACCTGATACTGGATACCTTATAAAGAATAGAAACTTATTTGGCTCACGGTTCTGGAGGCTAGAAGTTCATCAAGGGACAATGGTGAGGGCCTTTTTGCTTCCTACAATGATGGAATGAAGATAGGCAAGAAAAGGCAGAAAATAAGAAACCCATTCCTATGCCAAAGAGCCTAACTCCGTGATGCCACCTTTCCCTGAAAATAAGCCCTACTACAATTTTTTAGGATGTTTGTAAGCCCTATCCCCAAAATAAGCCCCAGTCAACATTGTGAGACAGATGAATTGAATATATGATGCAGGACATGAAGGATGTATTCAATTATATGATAATACTGTATGATTAAATATTAAGTTTTGTTACTGACATTAACAAAGTAAAGCAGGATTAAGTATTTGTAAATACCCAAGCAGGTGCCTTTGGACAACAGGTAAATGCCTATAGGAACAGATGAATTTCACACATATTACTGAATAGCCAATCAGAGTACAGACATAATATATTAGTAATATGTGCATATGATAACAAAAGTACATGGCTGTATCCAAGATCTTCATAATTCAACAAATGTGTGTTGTAATAGATGTATTTAATGCACCTTTCTGAAATAAAGAAATGTTTTCTAAATTCTGATGATTCCAATTTTTCACTGCTTATGTGTGGACCACTCTTAACTGTCATTTTTGTTGCCACTCCTGTCAGATAAGTCTTCCAACAATATTTGATTTAATGAAAACTCTGCAAAGCCTATGCTGAACAAGCTCATGACTTAAGAAATTCATTGGATCAAAATCACTGAAAGCTGTGTGGTGAAGGTACTATAAGCACGTTACATGGACAACTACTACTCATCTAAGGAAAACTCTATTGTTGGACATGAGAGATTGAGCTAGTGGTTCTAAAAGAGATGTACTTGCAAGAAATGTAGGCTGCAATTTGGAGTTTGGAGGGTTATGATGATTTTACAGAAGATGATATGATTCATCTGAATGAATGTAAATTTTCTGTTGTCATTTTGAGACAGGGTCTTGCTGTATAGTTCAGGCTGGCCTTGAGTTCACTACAAATCCCAGGCTCACCTTAAACTTGCAGAAATCCTGCTTCAGACTCCCAAGTTCTGGGATTACAAGCATTCACCAATATGCTAGTTGAAGATAGATTTTGTGCATCAATGTGACAAATGTATAATAAATTAATAAATATGATAAATGTAAATGAATATAGATGTCTGTACATAAATAAATGTAGAATGTTGTACATGAAAAAACATCCTTTCAAAATTAGCTCTATACTATCATTTAGAGCGAACAGGAATATAAGACCATTTTTATTTTCAGGGAAATATGGTTACAAATGCAGAATATCTTACCAGCCACCTACTACTAAATCCAATCTTTCAAAATTAGTGCTTTGGGGATTATATTACTTACAAAGAAACTTTGAGATAAACATTTAAACCACAGTTCCCCTTAACGCTGAGCCCTGCACACTATTTTATAATTCAGTTTTGATATAAAGTCATTTCTTCTAGAACAACAGTATTAATATTTTATAAAAAGAAATAAACTGCTAAGTTTAATTTATCAAATGCTAATTTTTAAAAATGCTAATTGAAATAGTCTAAACTAAGAAAATTAATCCATCTGACTTACATACACAGTAGCTACCTGTCATCTATCCCATTTCTGTATGTCTTCATTTATTTAAGAAATGCTATGTATTATAAGGAGTATCAGTAAAAACACAATTCCTCTTACTATAAGCAATAAACTAATGATTATAATTGGTACAGTAAAGGTTCTAACAATATATGTAAGGGGGGAAGATTACTGAAGAATCAGAGAAAGCTTTCAGATTTCAAAAATAAAGGATTCTAGACATTCTAGAAAGATTTAAGTGCTATATAGTGAAAAAGCAGGGGAAAATGAAAGTGAACTTCTTTGTACTAACAACAGATGCTATAAACAGAAGGATTTGATGCTTAAGACAAGCTTACTATAACTTGAAATTCTAGGAGTGTAATAAAGGTATTTCAACTTTTCTATTATTATATAAAGAAAGAACTTAAAGAAAAGGACAAGCAGGGATCCACAGACAAAAAGCAAGTAAAGCAATCCAACCTCTGAAGATAGCAAATCTGTGACCTTCCCAATATCTTATTCCCATACCACATCATAATTCTCAATGAGAAATATTAACCATAATACACAGTATCAGAAGAGGTAAATAGGAGCTGGTGTTCTTTGTCTGGGAAAAGGTATCTGTGAGATTGGAGGGAAACCTCATGACTATGCTTGTGTTAGTATTCAGATGGACTCTATGCTAAAGCAGTATCAAATGACTGCCAGAAAGGTGCATATCCATATCACATATATATAGACACTGTCAAGTTGAAGATGAGCCAAATCATGTTTCCATGCTTATGTGCACATAAATATACACGGGTACTTTCATATATCACATGAACTTTTATGTATTTTATTCATATATATACTAGCTTTGCACTTACATTGTGGTTTAACTGCGACATTTAATAATCAATACTCATTTAAGAAAAAAGGAGGATTAAGAATGTAGCTCAGCAACAAAATGTCTGTCTGGCAACTATGAGGGCCTATATTTGATTCCCAGTACTGATAAAAGAAAAGAAAGGAGGAGCAGAGTGGAGTGGAGGGGAGGGGAGAGGGGAAAGGAAAAGGAAACCACCAACATGAGTTTGTTATGTTTATTCTTCTTTATGACAGACTAGTACTCCATTGTATACAAGTACCACATTTTCCTTATCCATTCATTTTTTTTTTCCTTGTTTCAGAACTTTTGTTTGTTTATTTATTTATTTTTATGGCCAGCTCAACCTGCCCTGAGGGCAGGGCTGGCACAGCATGTGGTGCTGGGGATTGAACCACAGTCCCTGCAGCTGCCCAAGCTTTCCTAAGCAGGTGCTTTAGACCACTGAGCCATTCTGCTGGGCCCCAAAACTTTCTTCTTTCTTTCTTTCTTTCCTTCTTTCTTTCTTTCTTTCTTTCTTTCGCAGGACCAGGATTTGAACTCACGACCTTGCACTTGCCAGGCAGGCACTTGTGCCCCTGAGCTATCTCCCCGACCCCTCCATTCATTTTTGGATGGGCAGAAAAGAATAAAAGAAATAACACATAGTAAATATATATGCATATATATGTATACACACACACACACACACACACACACACACACACACACACACACATACTTGCCACAATAAAACATTAAGCACTGCAAATGTATACTGATAATAAAAAAAAGAAACCAGGAACCAAACACACCAGTAAGGTTTTCATGAAGCAAAGGAATATGTTAGATATGTAAATAACATTTCAAAATTGTTGGCAATGATATGTTATCAATATCAAAGCCCATTAAAACTTACTTAGCATCAGTTATTTTTCAAATTTTAGTTGAAATACTGTTTCAGTTCCTTTTTTCATTGATGATACAAAATACCTGTTACGAATGGTCTATTTCAGCTCACAATTTGAGGAGGTTTTAGAACATACTCAGCTGGCTCTAAGGCAGGGTGCCATGGCAGAAGAGCACAGAGGAGAAACAGTCCACGAGAGGGGAGACAGGAAGCAGCAAGTCTGCCTTCTTTCTGTCCCTTTATATTCAAGCCGATTGGTTGGTGTCTTCCTTACTTTTTCTCTTGTTGCTCAGACAAAATACCTACCATCCAAAGTTAACGTAGGAAAGCTTTATTTAGTTGCCAGTTTGTAAAAATTTCAGAGCATAGTTGACTGACTCCAAGGGAGGGGCATCACAGAGGAGAAATAAGAAGGCAAGGAAGAGAAGGCAGCAAGTAGAAGTCCAAGGAACTTCACTTCCGTGAAGTCATTTAGTAATCACACACCTAATCCTAGGATTACATACTCTAGAACCACTCAATCTGAAACAACCTCACCTATGACTGCATGAGGCTCTGGGGGAACATCGAGACACAAATCATACCAGTTAGTGCTACCCAACTCAGGTGAGGCTTCTCATTAACCACACCCAGAATACTGCTAAACCAACCAGTGGACTCACCCAATTATAACACCCCTTTAATCCACATTCACACACCATACCACATTCATTCACCAGCCAACCCCAAAAAGCCCCACCTATGAGTAAAGAAGTTTTAGAGGAACATCCACGTATAGGCCATACCTATTATGCACCATATCTGACTGCCTGTAGACAAAATAAAACTCTGATCCTTCAACTCCACTATTACATATTCTTCACAGGCAACTTTTATTTCTAAAATATTAAAGAATGCCATATGTGATGGTTTGTACCTGTAATTCCAGAACTGTAGGAGACCTAGGCAAGAGTATCACAAGTTCAAGCTCAGCCTGGATAAATTAGTGACTTAGGAAGTCCTGTTTCAAAGTAAAAACTTCTACAAATGTCTTTGAGTATAGCTCACTGTGAAGGCCCTGAGTTCAGTCCCTAATACCACAGCAAATAAAATAAAATGCCAATGAAATCATAGGAAGGCTCTATACTCCTAATTAGAATAGCATTTAAGATGAGATGATATGTAGTTCTACATGAACTATTTGCTTCAATATTTTTCCAAGTGTTTAAGAAACACCAATCCTGTGTTCATTTCTTTGAATTTTTCAGGGGTTAACCACGAAGCAAACTCAGGACCTCACTCTTGCCAGACAAGCACTGCACCACTCAGCTATATCTCCAAGACCTAGCTTAGTTTTGAAATATCTTTAAAGCTGAGGAGTTAAAAGAACTGCCAGGAATTAAGCATGTAACTGTAACATAACAGTTTTTAATTCTATCAGAATGAATATGCCTTTTATTCTTTATATTACTTTTAAACAAAATTTAAAGAAAATAAAGCCTAACTATATATAGAATCTCTAAAAAAAAGAAAAATAACCCCAATAAAAATATAATGCCAAGACATTTAACTATATAAATGCTTAAGCACAGCCACTTTTGAGAATAAAAGTCACGTAACTCCACCTATGCATAATGAATATATTTGGACCTGAGAGAGGAAAGGAGACCAGACATATTTCCCTGCTAAAGTTTAAGAAAATGGGCCACATGAGGCATGGGAAGTGTTATGGCTCTAGTTGTCCCTCAAAGCCTCATGCAGTCATAAGACGAACTTCTAGAGTTTGTGATTAACTCATGGTCCAAGCGTAGAATTACTGAGGGGATTTGACCTTGGAAGATACAAAAGATGAATGTTTTGTTATACAGGTCTTGCTTTAACTTGCCCTTGATCACCCAGTGGAAAAACTTAATTACAAGGCATAAAACACAGAGCTAGATTAGTATGATAAGCTGTAAGAGGCTTAAATCAACAGCCTCCAACGTTTCACTGATAACCCGATGCAATTATGGAACACTGGAGTATATATACAACTACTTCCTCAGTTCAAAGAGAAGAAATTTTTTCTTTCTTTCCTTACCAATATCAATTAGAAAATTTATCATGTCTACACCTTGTGCTCTGTATAACTACTATGAGGACAACAATATGCAATGTGTCAATTATTGCAAATGTATTAGTAATGTGTTTTGAAACTATCATATTATTTCTTATTCAAAGTAATAAAAAATAAATAAATAAACCCATTATAGGTCTGGTCATGTAGCTCAGTGGTACAGTACCTGTTGGTAAGCATGCGACCCTGAGTTTTATTAGTTTTATTCTTCATACCAAAAAGATAGCGTGGGGGGGGGGGCAATACACAAAACACTGTAAGTCAATTACATTAAGATAAATAATATTATAATAAACTATTCAATGATTAAAACTTAAAAAAAAAAAAAAAGCTGGGATTAGGGTCTGAGTACTGCTGGGATTATGGGTGTGAGCACTACACCGAGCCTAGGATGGATAGCCTGAATTCCACATAATGGAGACCGACTTGCCCTCTATAGCCATTGTTGCTGCCACTTCTCCTGCTGTTTTGCTCTTTTGCTGCTGTTGCTGCTGCTGCTGCTATGAACTGCTGCTCTCTGCCATCAAAGCCACCCCAGTATGAACTAAAAGCTCCACTATGAGCTAAATAAACTTCCTTCTTTCATTCTGGGTGTTGGAGATTTGTCCCAGCAATGAGAGAACAGCAACTGAGAATTTGGTACCAAGAATGGGGTCATTGCTGTGGCTAAACTTGACTATATGGATTACAAGCTTGTAGGAATGGCCTTTGGTATGAAACAGGAAAGGTTTGGTGATGTTGCCTATAAGAGAAATGGGAGATTCTGGTAGAGTTCAAGAACAAAAGGCTAAAAAAAAAAAATTAAAAAAAAAAAAAAAAAAAAAAAAAAAAAAAAAAAAAAAAAAAAAAAAAAAAAAAAAAAAAAAAAAAAAAAAAAAAAAAAAAAAAAAAAAAAAAAAGAACAAAAGGCTGACAGAAATGCTGCCTGTAAAGATCAGACTGGGAGAGGGGGAGTTCTACTGGAAAGAAGCACTGCATTGGTTGTTAGACTCCAAATAACTTGTGTTATGGTATGACAGAAAGTTTGAATTTTGCTCACGTCCAGAGACTGCCTGAGATTGGGATTACACATGGTGGACTAATTAATCTTTCAAAAGAAATTTCAAAGCAGTCAAATATTGAAGCAGTGGCATGGCTATTGGTAGGGGCTTTTAGACAGATTTATGCTGAGAATAAAGAGCAAAGACCCCAGAAGGATGATTTAAAATGTACATTTGGCCAGAAAGGAACTCCAACAAAGCTATAGATTGCAAAGATAGAGCTAAGAGGATCTCTATTGCTGAGAAGGAACCAGAGAATAGAAAGGATAGCCTGAGGGCATCACAGGAGGCAGCAGGTCTCCATCTTTTACAGCCTCAGAATTGCAAGGGTGAGGGAATTTGCCTTGAGGGATAAGTCACACAGCCTCATGTACCAGAATAGTGGCACAGCCACACCAGGTCCTGAATGGTGCCAGCATAGAGAATTTATTCCTTGTAATCAGGGTCAGAGCACTCTGCAATCCAGATAATCGGCCCTTACAGCTAAGAGAGAAGACACTTCACTACTGCTCTGGTTAGCAGCCGTCCTTGGCACTATCCATATGGCATTGGTTTGGAGGTGCATGCAGAATTCAGGAGTTCTAAGGTTAAGAAGGCTTTCCACCTAGATTCCAGAAGGCCTGGGAGGCAAGACAGTGTGACCCTGTGAGAGCAGTATGTAAAGCTGTAAATGAGAAGCCTATTCAGTGGAAACCCCAGAAGCTTGGAAAGGCCATGACAGTGGATCATGTAAGGGGAACTACAAGGAGGAAGTAAAGCCAGCATAAGAAAGAAGCCATGGGAGCTACAACTATTAGAAGTGGCATAGGGGTGGAGCCACATAGAGCTCCTAATTCAGCACAGATCGCTTCAGATGTTCCACATGGAACTATACGACTTACTTCATCCTTCTAGATTTTGGACTTGCTTTGGTTCCAATGCTTAGTATCCTTCTGTATCCAATATTTTGGATTGGTAATGTTTATCTTGTGCCATTGAGTACTGAAAGTGTTTAACTTTTCATTTGTATAGGGGCTCACAGCTAAGTTTGCCTTAGATCTTGGAAGAGACTTGTGACTTAGAATTTTTGGCAATGCTGAAACTGTTAGGACTCTGGCAACTCTTAGAGATGGACTAAAATGTGTGTTTGTTGCACAAAGGTATGTGCATGAGTCTTTGCGGGGCCATGGGTGGAATGTTACGGTTTCTGTCTAGTTGTCCCCCAAATCCTCATGCAGTCATGGGGCGGGCTTGTAGAGTCTGTGATTAACTCATGATACAAGGCTGGAATTATGAGTGTGAGTACTGCAGGGATTATGGGTATGAGTACTACACCCAGCCTGGGGTGGATGGCCTGAGTGCAACATAAGTGAGACAGACCTGATCTCTGTAGCCACTGTTGCTGTCAATTCTCATGCCATTTTCCTCTTGCTGCTTTACTCTTTTGCTGCTGCTATGGACTGCTGCTTTCTTATACTGGGGCCAGCCTAGTATGGACTAAAACCTCCACAAAATATGAGCTGAAGAAACTTTTTCTTTCTTCATTTTGAGTGTCAGGTATTTATCCCAGCAAGAAGAGGAGAGTAACTGAGATGGGAAGACACTAGAATAAAAATCAGTGTTGAGATAAGCGACACCAAGAAAAATTCAACTTGAAGAAAAATATATAAGTTTAAAGATTAAAATATCAAGAGATATTACACACTGTTGAAATGAAGAAAATGATTTAATGTCATATTCATCCAACTAACCTGAATTTAACTTCTTAATGTAGTGTAAAAATAATTATCTATGCCACAATGTGGGACTGTGTGGCTTCAAACTAAGCCAAAAATCCTACTGCAATATCAAAACATACAGTATAGGCTTTACCCATTAAATCTCTACTATTTAAAAAATATAATACAGACCATACCTTTCTAAAATATAACACAAAATAAAGAAATATAACATAATTTACACAGGTACTGCTGTATACAGAATGGATGCAGTTATGAGTAATACCAAAGACTAAGCAACAAAAATTAATTCAATGTGGCTTTAAGAATGCATTTTTATTCTTTCAATAAATGAAACTGTTGTATTTAATAAGGAATCATGAAATATTTTAATCAATTCTTGTTAATAAAATTAAATCACATATACTAATATAAAATTAAGCCTGCTGTTGTCTTAACTATACTTTATTTGCAGTGTGTGAGCTTCCAGTAATTGCATTACAGAACTGAAACTTTCGAGTAAGTATCTAGCTGGAAATGACATAAATTATGAAGTGGAAAACATTTTTGAAGCATATTCCAGAATGATTTTGAGATAATTTATTTCACTTAAGCTTCCCCTGCACATAAACCACTCATAAATTACCAAATTCTCTATGTAATATTTTACAAGACTTTGCTAGTACTATGATACACTCAAATATTACCAATTTATTTTTAAACAGAAATTCAAATTTTGAACAGTACTCAGGGCAATCTCTATTCTGGTACTATCTCCTGCACGTTTTAAAGTTTCCTGATGCACCTAAATAAATGTCACAAATTCTCCCACAATCATTTGGACAAGTGAAGAACACTACAAAATTCCTTTATGGAGCAATGCCATCCTTGTTTAAAAAGCATTAATATATAAGCCACATAGTAAAAATAATAAATGCTAGCATGTGGAAACAATAGAAACACTTTTATTTTTGAGACACGTTTCACTCTGCAGTTCAGGATGGCCTTAAACTGACTTTGTAGCCCAAATTCGGATCAAACCTGTAGTAATCCTCCTGCCTCAGCCTCCTGAGTATGGGGATTACAGGCATGAACCACCACAACCAGCCAGAAACACTTTAAAGAAAGAAGAGAATACTTCTTTTCATTTATAGTAGAAGTCACACAGTCCTTTCTTCAGCCTGTATTTTTTGGTTCCATATACTAAGCATGACAGTCATTTGATAACCACTCTAGAACATCTTAATAGAAACTTTTCCCATATATTTTGTTTTTATTAGATAACCAACTTAAGGTGAAATATTCTAATCGATAGATTATATATTGATAAGCACGTCCTACCTAAACAAAGTGTGATTTTATTTTTTGCTTCTGTTGTCATTGCTACACTGTTGGTTTTTACTATTTTGTGAGCTATATCAACACTAAAGTGATACTAATAGCACCAAGATTCTATATTCAGTTAGTATACTATTTGATATACACATCATTATTCCTTAACACCCTAATAAAAGCCTACAAGTATAACATCATGCTCCTTCTTTATTTTACAAACTTTATATTCAATGAAGTTCTATTTAACTTCAAATATTTATTCCAAATTTATTCTAAGTTCCAAATGTCAAATATATATTCATGCCAAATATTTTAGCAATATGGGAGGTGGCTAAAAAGATACCCGAAAAACTTCCATGAGAGTAAGTATGATTACTCTCCTAAAACATGAGTGCAAGGATCCAAAGTATTTCATGTGCTATCCATGAAACAGATGCGGTATGAAAGAAATTCTGTATTTAAGGTGATGTTTCACTTTACTTTTACTTTCATAATGCAGCTATTCTCAGAATAAATACATAAGCCATAGTATTGTTCTTACAACTGTAGCAGTATTTGGGGAAATATTTCATACTGTGACAAATTTAAGGAATAATGTACAGAGAATTCTTTCCTTTATTAACTGGTATAATAGGCTCTACTATGAACAAAAAGAGTTCTGATATTCTATAGTAATGAGTTTACAAATCACTGCATAAGAATTCTGATTTTTTTAATGCACAAATATGGTACTGCTCAACACACCAAGTTCCTTATGGAATTTAAAATTTTGTAATAGCACTAATAATGGTTATGATGCTATAATTTGCAGTGATAGATAAACATACAAGGAAATTTAAAAAGAAATTACATAAAAAGAAAAAACTGTAAGCTACTCTTTCTAGAGATTTGTATTTTCCTACAAAGAATTTCACTAAATAAATATGGTAAGTTGTATTCAAATTGTTTTGGTAAAATTGAAACTTTGCCAACACATGTAACCTGTAATACAACTTTTTGTTAGAAGAAGGAGGAGAGGGAGAGGGAGAGTGAGAGTGAGACGGAGATGAAGAAGATGAAGATGAGGAAGAAGACGAAGACGACAACGGGGACGTAGAGGGAGAGAGGGAGAGGGAGGAAATGAGACAGACAGACAGACAGACAGACAGACCGACTGACCGACCAACCAACCACTGGATCATTCATGAAATTAAAAATTTTGCAGGTTTGCTGGGCGTGGTGGCGCACGCCTGTAATCCCAGCACTCGGGAGGCTGAGGCAGGAGGATCGGTGTGAGTTCGAGACAAGCCTGGGCTACAAAAGTGAGCTCAAGGCCAGCCTGAACTGCATAGTGAGACCCTGTCTCAAAAAGACAAAAAAAAAAAAAAAAAAAAAAAAAAAAAAAAAAAAAAAAAAAAAAAAAAAAAAAAAAAAAAAAAAAATTTTGCAGGTTAAACAAGCAGGGATTTCTGTACAGGGCCAAATAGGCAACCAATTGTATTTGCATGACAAAACAAGCCAAAGAAAATCCTTTAATATTAGAGATAAGGAAAATCCTTAGAACTTTGTACTACATTTTAACCAACTTTACTTTGTTTCTAATGGCATTACTCTTTAATTTTCACCTTGAAAATAGGTTTCAAATCTATACTATACCAGTTAGCCTTTATTAGAAGTTGTAGCCATAAACTATCCTGGTTTAGCCAACAAAAAGACATAAATATTGGCTATTAAGTGTTTATAATTAAAGAAAACACTCTTAAAGATAGTATATGTGAATTAAAATGTCTGTTCAAAGGGCCAGGCATGATGGCAAAAACCTGTAATCCCAGCAGCAAGCTTAGGCAGAGGGATCACTGTGAATTGCAGGCAACCTGCAGTATAAAGTTAGCTCATGACCAGCCTGACACCAGGTGTGGTGGTGCACACCTGTAATTCCAGCACTTGGGAGGCTGAGGCAGGAGGATTGGTGCGAGTTCAAGACCAGCCTGGGCTACAAAAGTGAACTCAAGGCCAGCCTGAACTGCATAGCGAGACCCTGTCTCAAAGAGACAAAAAAAAAAAAAAAAAAGACCAGCCAGATGTACACAGTGAGATCCTTTCTCTAAATAAATTAATAAATTCTGTCGATATACATTATTCATGGTTATTTTCTAAAAAAGATGAGTTTAACAAAGTAAATATACAAAGCAAGTTAAAGTTATCAGGTATAAAAACTACATTATCTCGGGAGGAAGGTATTTAAAAACACTCCAGTCTAAAACTATATTATACTATCTATACATGCAAAATTATAACAAGCCTAGGTCAATGATCAGGTCAAAATAATTGAGTTGTAATCCTAGTGCTAAAATTTACTCTCAAGTATGACAAGAACAGTGTTACTTAACAAATTTACTCTCAGGTATAAAAATAACCAAGTTATTTAACATCTCTGTTGCCTCCACCTGACAATAAAGATCACAGTACTTACCTTACTCTGAAATCAACAAATAATCCATGTAAAAGATATGAGCACTCTGCCAGCACACAGGAGCTGTATGTTGGCTATGATTATAAGAGCCTACCAATAATGTGTCTTTGAAAATCAAGACCTAAAAAAATTATTCGGATATCAAAAGAAAATTTCCAGTAAATGGGCATGTGTATATTTACACATAAATGTGTATCATCCAAGGTCATATTAGTTGGATGACATTGTTGTATCATGTATATTTATGTCAATAATGTGGCCTGAGTACATTATCATGACAGCTAACAATGTATTCAACTTTAGACAGTTTTTATTTTTTCTTCAAAAGAAACCACACTGGCATACTGTAGTACGTTTAAAAATAAAACCCCTTATTTACAGTATCTGTGGCTGTGGAACTGCAGAAGAATCACAGATACATTTGCTACATTTCTAAGTCCATGTATAGGAATCAAAAGAAAACATTTTTATAGCAACTCATATGAAATAAAACTAAAGCAAAATTAAAAAGAACTATTCATATATTTAATACTTCAAAATAATAAATTTTGATATATGCATAATTTACAGTTTTTAGTGAGGCCATTTTCATTATATCTCAAAAGTATCTTAACTTGCTATATACAATGCAACATTTCTCTACACTGTTAAAGCACAGGCTCAGGGATATAGCTCAGTGGCACTATGCCTGCCTGGCAAGTGCAAGGTCCTGAGTTCAATCCCTGGTACAAAAAAAAAAAAAAAACCTCACATAGTAACTCAACACAAAATAAACACCATGTTCAGCATATGGCATACTTTTTACCCAAATGACTAGTTTATTAAAAACCACTCAACAATAGAACCCTAATAATTAGACTGTATTATGATTAACAGAAGAAAAAAATATTAATAGTCTTTGGTTAAAAACAGAAACCTTACATGAAACAACTTTTAAAGTTAAACTATATCTCACGTTTACAAAGATGCTTGTCCAGTCTGATTAATTAAAAGCATATAAAACTTATGACATAATAAATGTCACTATGACTAATAGAGAAATCTATATACACATGCTGTTTTCCAAATTCTCATGTAATAGGGATTTAAATGACTATCACAGTCTAATTTGTATGTCAGAGATACAAATCTAAATTGGAGTTCATTTCTATGAACCTTTCTAAAAATATTCCAGTAGTAAAACAGATTTGACTCTAAAATAAAGCTAAGATTCCATTATTTATTCTAAGGCAAGAAATATAGGCCTGTCTTTTAGATGCATAAAAGACAATACAGGCTGAAGCTTACATGTTCAGTCTCAGTTTACTGATGATAAATTCTATCACTAGTCTATGCAAGATTATATAATAACCATGCCCACAACACACTGATGATTTATCACCTACCAGTAACCTTAACAGGTAAATTTTAAGTTAAACAAAGTGTAACTGAAATTTTATGGCTATTATAAATTACTAACAACAAAAAAATCCATGGACATTCCAATTAATATGCTTTTGCCTTACAGCTAATACTTTAATTTTCAAGAACCACAAAGGAAGAAAAAAAGCAAAACTAGTCAGTAACAACGCAGCTTCTAAAAGCAATAAACTCAAAATTAAGTTATAAATAATTTAAAACATGTCATGAAGATATATTAATAATTCATCAGATAAATAATTTACTAAATAATCAAATAAATAAATAATGAAATACATAAATAAATCAGCAAATAAATAATTCTGCAAAATAACCTAAACAATAAGCCACCCAAATAAACTGCAACCTATAAAACTAGAAAAAAAATTTTTTTGTTATTTTTGATAGTTTTAAATAAGCAAATGTCCATAAACTAGATCAATCCTGGAAATATCTTTCAATGATATTAAAAAAACATTAATTTATAAGAAAGTATTTTGACTTTTTAAACAATTGCATAGGATTCATTCTCATAAATTATCATGATTATATCTTCCTCTACATTTTACAACTGCTATATTTAATGCTTTCTCTCAAATAACTGGACACTTGGAATGTCCTTCATTTATAGTTTTTTCTTACAAAGAGATACTTACTTACAGTGTAGTAATGCTATGGCTTTTCTGACAGTTTTTCTATCTTCAAGTTAGTAGAAATGTTCTGCAGGGCAAAAGAAAAATGGATGACATTCATTTAATTCATTAGTGAACTATGATTCATAATCTGACAAAATAACAGCAGTGGACAGACAACACTAGTTATAAACTCTGTAAAGGTTTTTAGAATCTTCAGGTGACTAAGTTCAGAGTCAAGCCTTCTCTATTGGAGCTGACACACAAGCTGTTATAATTAGCAGGACTTTAGATATGAAAACAAAAAAGACAGTGATTTGCTGACATCAAATGCTACTTTCAATTTGGGAAGTTCACAGTTCTGTAAAGAACACAGTGGGATCACTTAAATGCTACTGTCTGAACAGTTACAATCTAGCCCACCATAGGGCATCAGAACACAAACGGTCTCAAAATAAGTCATCATTCATCTTAAGATTTTAAAGTATAGTATTCTTTTTTTTTGTCTTTTTGACACAGGGTCTCACTATGCAGTTCAGGCTGGCCTTGAGCTCACTTTTGTAGCCAAGGCTGGTCTTGAATTCACACTGACCCTCCTGCCTCAACCTCCCAAGTGCTGGGAATACAAGCGTGTGCAACCATGCCCGGCACACGTATAGTATGCTTGAAATCTGAAGTATATCTCAAACAATGACAGCCTTTCCTACGGATATATAAACTTTGCGATAGCTTCTGGCATATTTAAGGTAATAAATTCAAAAGATAAAATACAGCCTTTGAAGAGAAAACCAACATAAACCAAAGCAATGTATTTTATATAATTTATCTTAACAAATTCTTTTTTGAGGAGTAACAGAATTCAAACTTAGGACTTTACACTTAGCAGGCAGGTGCTTATGTCACTCAGCTCTCACCTTGGCCCTATTCTAAAAAATTCTTGCAACAACCTTTCAAGGTAGATAATATTTTTATCTATTTTACAGTCAAGGCCATTTAGATTAAGGGCAACTATACAGCCCAAACATAGTGTCCAAACAGCAGGGAAGATTCAATCTATGGTCTATATATCCTCTACGTGAAGATTCACTGACTATAAATTTGGACTCAATCAAAAGCAGAGAGAGGGATGGTGAGACAGCTCAGCAGACTAAGTGCCTGCTTAGGCAAGAGAAGGGACCAGGGTTCAATCCCTGACACCTCAGGTCCTGCCAGTTCCTGAGTCTGAGCTGTGAGGTAAGACCCTGTACCAAACAAGTGAGAGAGAGAAAGAGTGAGAAGGAGGAAGAGAGGAAGAGAGGAAGGGAGGGAGGGAAAAGAGAGAGAGAGAGAGAGAGAGAGAGAGAGAGAGAGAGAGAGAGAGAGAGAGAGAAAGAGAAATTCTAACATATACCGTTTCACTTAGGGCATCAGTGCTCCATTAGAGATGACTTTGCTCCACAAGGGGCATTTAGCAGTATCAGTAGATAATTCTAGTTGTTGTAAACAGAGTATTTTGACAATAGTAATGGTAAGGGATGCTTCTGTGCATTGCACAAAACAATCCACTGTTCAAAGAATTATCTGGCCCAAATGTTATTATCAGGCCCAAAATGTTAATAGTGCCAAGGGTAAGAAATCCTGTAGTAGACCAGAAAGACTTTCAATAGTACATAGTTTTCCCAAATAATACATATGTTGTTCTTGATGTGGGGTCTTTTTTACTATGCCTAATGTTTTACATATATATATATATATATATATATATATATATATATATATATATATATTAGATAAAAAATAATGTACATACTTGGGACAGTAAATATATGGAAATTCCAAAGTTTCTGTGTTTTCTACAAACCTGAGGTTGCCCAAAATTAGTCTTAATTTTTAAAATGTATATTCTTGGGCTGGGGAGATAGTTCAGCAGTCTAAGTACCTGCCTGGTAAGCGCATTTACGTTAGATCCCTGGTACTGCATGCCATGCCGGCCCCAGAACCTCAGGCACACTATGCTAACCCAAAACCAGGTGTAGTGAGACACACATGTAATTCCAACACTGGAAAGACCAAGACAGGAATCGGAACTACAACTCTGAACTTCATAGTGAGACCGTATATCTTAGTTACTTTTTGCTCATTGCTGGGACAAATACCTGACACTCAAAATGAAGGAAGGAAAGGTTTATTTAGCTCAGTTTGTGGAGGTTTCAGTCCATATTTGGCTGGCCCTAGGCTGAGTGGAACACAGCAGAGAGCATTCAGTTCATGGTGGCGGAACAGCAACAAAATGGTGGCAGAGGCAGCCAATCAAACAGGGCAGCAGAGATCAATAGCTCTAGTCTGTCTCTCTGTCTCTATATTATATTCAGGCTCTCTGCCTCAGCCTCCACCTTGGGCTACACCCATAATCCCAACCCATAATCCCATCAGTACTAAAACTCATAATCCCAGGGATCATGGCTCAAGTCTCAAACTCTAGAAGTCCCCACCCCCTGACTCATGAGGCTTTGGGGGAACAACTAGACATAAACCATAACACTGTGTATCCAATAAATACTGATTTTTAAAATGAAATAAAGTTTTAAATCTATATACTTCACTTATTTAACACTAAAATTTTAAGTTTCTTAAAACAATACTAAAATTCAGGAAGTCTATAATCAAAAAGATGTTTTTAAAGCTTTCATTTATCAACCTTTTCAACCAAGTTAATATGAAAGCATGAGAAGTTAAATTATTTCTACAATCCCAGGACTCTGGAAGCTGCGGTAGGAGAATTCTATAAATTTGAGGCCAGCCTTTTTGCTATTTAGTCAGCTCAAGGATGGGTAAACTATAGGAAGTTCCAATCAATCTATCCATCAATCAATATGTTAAACTAATGAATTCATCAAAGGGATTGGCAAAGATATTTAATAATACCAGAAATTCACTGGATTTGATGGCTGTTGCCTATAATCCCAGCACTCTGGGAAACTGAAGTAAGAAGACTACAAACTTAAGCCTGGCACAGACAATTTAGCAATTTGGGAAGGCTCTGTCTTAAAAACCAAGAAATTTTAAAGATGAGAGTGGGTGGCTGGGCTGGGTATGTAGCTGAGCATAATGGTCCCTGGGTTCAATCCCCAATACTACCAAAGGGAAAAAAAAACTTTTTTTCCACACAGCTGAATTAATTAATTAATTATTTTGTGGGACTGGCGTTTGAACTCACGACCTTACACTTGCCAGGCAGGCATTTGTGCCAAGGAGCTATCTTCCCAGCCCCCAACTAAATATCCTGATGTCATAAAATGTATAACCTTCCATGTGCAGTATTTTGCTTAAAAACTATGAAGTGCTGTCTGAAATGTATGTTACAATTATTAAAAGCACTTGATAACATTAGAAACTTAATCATCAATTTCAGGAGTTACGTACTTTCCATATAATTTTAAATATTATTCTTTTCCATGATTATTCTCTTAGTCTCAATATAGATTGGGTTGTTGTCGTTATTGTTTTTAGTTCTGGGAATCAAACTTGGGACCTTGCACTTGTCAGTAGGCACTTATGCTGCTGAGTTTTCTCCCCAGACCTCAATATAGACTTGTTTTCAAGATGATCTAGCTTTTACCATGATACAATACATATTTCTTTATATAAGATGTCTTACACTATAATAAGAAAAGGGAAAAGGGAGGAGATACATTTATTTCTATGTTGATTTCCAGTATAGTTAAAAGTTCATGTGGCAGCTCCATGTACTGAAAACTCAAGTTCCTCCCACCGTTTTGCTCTACCATACACTACATTCAAACTCATCTCATAGTCTAAGAAGGCTGTAGGAATTCCAATGACTAGTCCATACTGCAGCAGAAGAAAAAAGGGGGTAAATGGCCACATTGCTCTCTTCTAAGTTTCAGCTTGCATTTCATAAACTGTAACTCAGCCCTCTGCTCATACCTAAGCACCTAGAAAGCTAGAAAACATACACAAATAAAAAACTACAACATGTCCAATTTGTGCATTTATAAGAATGCAGTTCTTTCTGTTTATTTTTTTAACTAAGGAAGGAAAAGTTTTGTGAGGTAAATTAGAAGTGATGAACAACAATGGAAAATGTGAGACATACACAAACTAAGACATTCACATGAACTATGTTTATATTAATAAAGACGAAGGAAAATCTACATTTTTTTCTTTTTTTCTTTTTGAGACAGGGTCTCGCTATGCAGTTCAGGCTGGCCTTGAACTCCCTTCTGTAGCCTAGGCTGGTCTCGAACTCACACTGATACTCCTGCCTCAGCCTCCCAAGTGCTGGGATTACAGGCATGTGCCACCACACCCGGCTGAAACCTACATTTTATACAAAGAGTTAAATAAATGTAAGAATAATTTCAATAGAAAACTATGTAGTCACGATTAAATTTTAAATTTTCACTGAAAATTATACTGACATGGGAAAAGTATGAAAGTCCTTCAAAAAATTAAAAAGTAGAGCTATTATATGATCTAGCAATTTAACAATAGGTATATATCCAAAAGAAATCGGTGTGTCAAAAATATATCTACACTCCAATGATTATTGTAGCACTGCTCACAAAAGACAAGAAAGGAAAACCAAAGTACCCATTAAATAATTAATATTAAGAAAAGGTTATATATACACACAGTGAAATACTATGTGTCCATAAAAATTAAAATAAAATCTCTCATTTGTAGTATAGATGGATCTGATATTAGGTAAAATAAGCCACACACAGAAAGAAGCACCATATCAACTCCCTCAGATATGGAATCTGAAAAATTTTATTTCATAGAAGTTGAGAATAATGTATCTGCTTCCTCTTAGTCCAAAGAGAAGTATATTCTTTCCTTTTTTTTTTTTTTCTAAGCAACATCAATAGGGAGGTGGGTCATGCCCACACACTGTACTCTGTAGAATGATTGTGAGGACAATATGCAATATGTCAACTTTCAAAGAAAAGAAAGGGGCAAAGAAAAAAAAAAAGTAATGTGGATTTAGAAAGGTTAATGTTTAATTGTTTGATCAATCTTATATACCTATATGTATTAATCTAAACTGATCTGATGATGAAAATATGTAATATAACCATTGTTAAATTTAAACAATAAAAAAATAAAACAAATAAAAAAAAAGAGAATAATATGATGGGGATGGAAGTAGGTGAAAAACAAAGAGAGGCATGACAAAATCTTGGTACCAGTTACTATCAGACAGCAACAAGAAGTTCTGATAAGCTACTGTACAGTAAAGTGACTACAGATAACAATGGACCACACATTTACATAAGCTAGAAGTGATAGGTTCTGGCCTCAGTACAAACTGCTGAACTATCAAACTGACGCAATGTGGCTAAATCCCCCTAGGGCAGCTTATCTCCCCAGGGACCACTTCCTCTTCTTTCCCAACTCCAGCCTGGGTAGAACTTCCTTTTACCTTTCCCATGGGCACATGGGAGCCCCAATCAGTTACTAGTGCATCACTGAAACTGCCCCTAGAATTCTGCCCTTAGCAAAAGTCCATAGTCTCATCCTCCCTGTCTCATGTCAGAGGATCTGCCCATGATGCTGCCCTCAATCCTTTTTATGTCTTCCAAGTTAATAAAGCCCGCTCCACTTTATTTTTGCTTTTCTGCTGCACTGCCTCCACTAATAAAACCTAGTCAAAAGAAACTTGAGTTTTACAATAAAATAACTTAATACGCTCAAATTAATAATTTAAACACTGCACAATGTATATATGTATTCAAATAATCTTACACCATTAGTATGTACAAGCGTTTGTTTTTATGTGTCCTTAAAAAAGATCTTACGCTGGGGGTGTAGCTCAGAGGTAGAGTTCTTTCTTTGCATGCACAGCAAGGTTCAATCCCCAGCACCAGAAAAACATGGTGAGGGGGCTAGAAATTTCCAGCTCACCATACAGCATTTCCTTATAAAGTGCATGGTCTTTGATTAAATGAGCTGCAGTACTACAAAAAAAAACTGATGTAATTTTTAAAAAAAACTATACATGATCATCTGAAAATAGTTTGGACAAAGGAATTAAATATTATTTCAAAAATGTAAATTATAAGGATAAGTGTCTTTTTGAGTTAAAGAAATATATACATTATATCAGACGGATGTTCTTTAAATCAATTATACTTAAAATCTGTGTAATGACTTAAACACAAATGGAATGGAGAAAATGTCTTTTTTGTCTTTTTAACAAACTACAGAACATACCAATATAAATCAAATTTTGAGAAGCATTCAACTGGAGAAAAAATGCTGTACAATTAAATCAAATATCTAACATTTAACAGCAATATAGAGAAATGCTCATAACACTCAATGGAAAATATAGGATATTCATTATATATAAATATTTACAGATGTACCATACTGTATGGTCTGTGGTGTGTTTGTGTGTATAATATGCACTGTCTCAGTCTTTCTCTAAACACAGATATATGGTGGTCAATGTTTACATATACATATATAGATATGATGGGCTATGTTTATATATACACTTATTATCTATCTAAAATTATGTACTGTCGTATTTAAATATGGAAAACATTGGCATTAAACAAAATGAAATGCATTAAAATGATAATAGTTTAGCTGTGCTTTGGGGGAGTATCACTTTTTTCTCCACACATTTCATTAAGTTTTCTACATGAACCATACTATTCTAATAATTACTATTCACCAACATCAGGAAGCAATCTGGTGCTCTACACAAATGGATAAAGTTAGGCTTCAATTTATTACTTAAAGTTCGCTTATTTTAAAAGAAAAAGTGTGAAGAATCTCTAACAGAGATTCTTTTCCAGTGCAGCACAACACACATTTTTCTTTACTTTGTAGTACCAACCCAAATTCTCTGTGCTCAACTTATATTCAACTTACTAGCATGCACATATCACGTCTGTCAGCTTTGTACAAGTTGATCGTAACCAGATGCTACATCCATCAAACTCTATAATGGGACATACTGATTACTCTGCTCATCTGACTCTGTGAAACTTAACATTGTCCTTCATTTTTATAAATCCTTCTACTTTCTATATATCTTGGATATTAAGAAAAATTATGTCCTGCTATACATTTTTCTGGTAACTTCTACAGTGGGTACATGTAACAGAAATTACATCTCATATTTTTATAATCACCTTGCAATGTCTTGAATTTTCTGGAGTTATTACGGATATATACAAAATTATATTGTGGGTATTCTGTTATGAAAAAGTATCAAAATTATCACCATTAATACAGTCTCATAATTTACAACACTGCAAAGTTCTATGTTTTCTAAGGTAATCCAATTTCCTAAATAACTATACCATAAAAAAAAATTTTAAAGTGAAAAAGAAAATTAATATACTTGAAACTACTAACAAGCAATAAACAGAGTAGTAATGAAAAAATAAGACATCATTCTAGCCCTCCACAGTTTGGACAGTAAGACGTATGTGCATGCACACACACATGCACATACACGTTCTCCATAGAAAATCCAGAAGGTAAAATGTCACAGTGGGCTGGGATATTCAAAAAAGGATCCATGGATAAAACCAAAATCACATACAGTTAGTACAGTAGCTGTCACCCAAGGGATATATTACTCCTAAGGAATGTGTGGCCATGTCTGGAAACAGTACTTTCACTTGTCGCAAATAGGAGTTATTAGCCAAGTGTGGTATCACACATTTGTAATCTGTATGTAATCCCAGCACTCTGGAGGCTGAGAGAGGAGAATCTCTAGGAGTATGAGGACAAGCTCAGCTATAAAATAAGTTGGAGTCCAGTCTGAATAACACAGCAATAGCAAAAATGTCTTTTAAAAAAAAAAAAAAAACTGTCTTAACTAATCAAACAAAAAAGAAAAAAAAGATGGAAGGCTGAGGTACGAATGCCATAGGTCTTCAGCTGGACTCTTTGGGTCTCTTAAGTGTGGACAGATTTCCCACATCTTTTTGTATTTGATTCTGTAGGTGGATATTATAAACTAATCCTATAAAATATGTGTCCTATATTCAAGCTTTCCCCTTATAAATCCTGACTATAACTGTTTATCACTACTGATCTAATGGATAGTGATCAGAAAAGATACTGAATAACCTAGTATGCACCATACATACCTCTCCAAATGAATTCTTGAGTTTAGGTGTCAAAAATACTAGAAGGACCATTAACAGTTAAAAAGAAGAGAACTGCTATTTCAAATACAGTATTATGCTAAGAGTAGTGGAAAACCTGTGGTATATGATTTTTTTTAAAAAGACAAAAGATGTTAATGTAAGAGCTAAAAAAACAAAAAGCATACACATCAGTATTCAACTTTAACTGAGTGTTGACACTTTGCAATAAATAAGTGGGTCTGGGATCATAATTTGGGTTACTCATCTCTAAAAGGTTCATCATCACTGTCTAGGAAGAAGCCCTTTAGCCAAAAATAAGTTTTCTTAAAATGGCATACTCATGACTCAATGAAAAATTATCAATTACTAGACCACACCAATGGTGTCATAAAATTCAGGACCCTGCTTTTGTTAATAAGCCCATCTGATCTTCGCTATCAGGGTGGTATCCCCTTCAGTTCTTCTCAAACTGAAATCTCTTCCCTACTTTTCTTTCTCAAAGATTTCCCTTATAAATGTATGCTTTTGTTTCTCTTCTCACATCTATTATAAGTGAAGCAATTGTTCATATGCACCTATATGAAGCCTACTATGGGTAGACTTTAGTAACTAAAATCTATGATCTCTGGACTAAGATCAGTTGAAGAAGCAAATTTTCTTGCTAAAATAAACTATATAGGGAAATCGAACATTTTTGAATGGTTAACCCTTAAAACATTATATATATATACATATATATATATATATATTATAGAAAAACATTTGGTAACGATATTATGGATAACTTTTTCAGCAATTAAGGATTAACTCTAGCATTAAATTACAAATATTAGCAAGAAAATCGAGTGGAAATAGTTCATGCCTTGTTCTCACCTAATTACAAAAATCTTAAAAGGTTATGTGACTTATCTCAAATTCTATATAGTCATAACTATCCATAATTAAACTTAAATTATATTAAATTAAATATTCTGAATTTAAATTATCTTTATGAATTTTTATAATTAAGCAGTCTTTTAATTTATATGAAATCCTTTAACAAAAAGTTAGATCTAATCTAAAATTTTAAGACCTTTTTAAAATAAACTCATTAATTTCATTTAGATTGACATTTACATGTAAAAAGATACAGGTTATTACTTTTATATTTAAGTTCTAACAAGGGTAAATAAAATCACTAAAGGTTATTTTAAGATTTTAAATTTAAATTAGTGGGTTTCCTAAACTTTGAGATAATTTTTGGTAAATCCTTTCTGTTTAAAAATTATAAATTGTCATATAATTATAAATGCAATTTTAATATGTTACTTAATTTGAAATAATTTAAATTCAAAGACATAATGAAGTTATTATAACTTTTAATTACACTGTATTTGAGATACTTCTATTACTTTAAGAAAAGAATTACAGATCACTCACTATTTCTACTTCATTTTATTGTCAAGATAGTTTACCTCACACAAAAGCAATTCTGTGTTCTAGAGGAAAAAGCACTGGCTTTGACATTACAACCATTTTACTCTCTTCAACAGAACTTATAAAATTTTCACAGTAAAATATAAGCCATTCCAAAGAAGTTAACAAGAACTGTAAGCACATTTTTATGAGCAAACATCTCAGAACCACTTAGATACCTAAATTTCCCAGATAGCTACTGAAAAGATTAAACTATTTTAACCATATAATTTACAACAAAAATGAATACAATAAATACCCTAAAAAGCAAAAATATTTCATATTTCTGCTGAAGTTCCAATTATTTCTCCAAATTCTAATATAGAAAAATCAGGGAGGATAAACAAGTGCCTTTATACTAACTTCACTTGTGAATGAAGCAAAAATGTAATGCTTACTTCCACTCAAAATAGTTTCACAATTACAAACGTAAGATAAACAATAATAGCATGTATAGCTTTTTTACAGAAAGCCAAGTTAAAACCTTAGAAAGAAAAAACAAAAAGAAATACAAAATACTCAACATGTTTTTCAAAGCACTCTGGATAATCTATGCATAAGCATTATCAAGATATGGAATATTTCTTTTTTATGTGTTTGGTACAGGGTCTCAACCACACAGCTCGGACTCACAGTGATCCTCCTGTTTTCAGCCTCCCCAGCACTGGGATTATAGGCATGCAGCACTGTGCCCGGTCTCCACCAAGGGGTGAAGCTGGCATGGCAGATGGTGCTAGGATTGTGCCCCATCCCTGCACTTACCTAAGCAGGTTACTTAGTTTGATGAGCTATCTCACCAGCCCCATATGAGTAATTTTAATACTATGACACAATATTCTTACAAGTATCCACATTTCCACCTGCTAGAATTTGTAACACTCAAATTATGCAAAATTGCTTCATTTGTATTTATAAAACAAACGGAAAAATCAGACTCCACCGTTTATCATCCCTTATTATAAACTCACTATGTAGCTTAATTCATTTCCCAGCTTATTAGGATTTTTAAGTAACAGAAAGCTGTATTTTATGTTTTTTTTTAAACATATATGGTACAAATGGTATCTCACTGTAAGTGACATAAATCACATAAATGCTATCACATTATAAGTATCTGTTTCTTTTATTTTTTTATGTTTTGGAGTGTGTTTGTTTTGTTTCTGAGGATTAGGAATTGAATCCAAAACCTTTCCACTCAGCTACATTCCCAGACCTTTCTGTTTTAATTTAAACACATAATTTTAAGAGCCTACCCTATGTTACCCAGGGTAGGCTTGAACTTAAGATACTGCTGCCTCATACTCTGGAGTAGCTAGGATTATAGTCATCTTGATTCTTCTAATTCAATATGACTTATAATATTTACTAATATATTCACTAATCTACTGACTTTTAACTATTATAAAGTACTGAAACACACACACACACACACACACACACATAATATTTTATTTTTTCATTCTCCTCATGAGGAACATTAAGGTTATTTCTACTTTTTCACTATTACGATTCTTTATCAACTATTCTTAATCAGGTCTCTTTGTTCATAAGAAAGAGCTTCTCCTCGAGTAGGGTTTCAAATTTGGATTTATTTACTTTTAACTTTGGATTTACTGACATCTTGGGATAGGTGTTTATTTCATTGTTGGTGTGTGTCTTATAAATTATAGGATGAGCACCATCCCTGTCCTCTGCCACCTTAGGCAAGCAATACTCCCCAATTATGACAACCAAAAATGCCTCCACACATTGTCAATGATACCTACTGGTAAAATTACCCTCTGTTGAGAACTGCTACAACAGTAAAAATTGAAGCCAGCTATTCCAGCATATGCCTGTAATCCCTGCAATGAGAGGGGCTTGAGGGGAGACAATCACAAATTCCAGTCCTACTTGGGCAACCCATCAAGACATTGTTTCAAAATTAAAAATAAACAGATCAGAGGGAACAGAAGGCTGTGAGGGCTGTGAGGGCTATAAGGGTATAGCTCAGTGGTACAGTGCCCCTTCACTGAATCCCAACTATTGTGCAAATAAAAAGAAAAAAATACAATTGATGGGTTATCTGAATATTTTGCTTTTTATTGGATTCTTTCCAACTGTTCTCCGAATAGCTCTACAAATTTACACTTCCACCAGCATATACCTCTGGTTTTCAAACATCCTTGCCAAATCCCATAATGTCTGATGATTTAAATTTTTCCAATAAAATAAATCATTAGTTTTCCAAAGGAAGAATGCTTGTTGAAACTATACAAGAATAGGTGGCACTTATGTGCCACTTTTAAGAAATAATGCTCTAAACTTCAGTGGAGGTAATCACCTATATTATATTCCCTTTACCTCTTTTTTGCTAGGCCTCTTCCTTGACATACATGCTATTAATATTAGTGTAATAATTATCTCTAACTTTTAAAACTTATTTCCCCTGGAAACCTTGCAATTATGATACATGATCCATATTTCCTAATAAATCTTTCAAGACTAAGTAAATTCACTTAAAATATTATGATTGATGTCAATTATTTATCATAAAAATACTTTTAATTCCTGGTCTATAAATATAAATGCAGAGTAGACAAACAAAATTGGACATTCACAATCAGAATATTCCTAAGCCCCCCCCAAAAATTAAGCAGATTGACTCTAAAAATGAACTCAGACTGAATCAAAATGAACTAAATACATATTCCACTTTCCCCATTCCACAATAAATCCTTCAAAAATTACACGTGTAATTTGTATTTCCTAATATATTGTCCTCTGAACAACTCAACTGTAATTTTTGTTCATTAGTTCTGTGAGATGCCTGAGTTGTTCTGATAATAAAATTATCATTTTGTATAAAGAATCCAGTATGGGCTTGTTATTGGCACACATGTAACTAACCTTGTCTAAGGCTACAGCAAACTGAAATGATTAATAAAACAAACAAATAAAACAAAATCATCCTAGAGTTTTTTAAAGAAAAAAAAAGAAACCCACAAATTGCTGCAAAATAAAAGTTGCTGTAAGACACTTTCAAACGTGAAAATGTATTTGAAGCTTCAGGAAGTCTGAAAACTACTAATACACAAATACGTCTTGAGACCAACAAGGAATGTTAATAACCCTTACCATTTCTCACCTATGCTGCTACCCCAGTGCCAGGCAGGCAGTTGGAAAGGCATATGTCCCCTCAAAAAAGAAACAATAACTATAGACTCTTAAAGTGAAATTATAGAAATCTAGTACCAAACCTGAAAAATATGGGACTCAACTTTTGTAATAAAAAATCATAAAATGTTCCGAGGAACTGGATATATGACACATAGCTGCAGTTCCAGCATTTCGGGAAGGCTGAGGCAGGGGAGAATTTTAACAGATTTTACAGTTCAAGTTTCTCCTGGGTAGCTTAGAATAGAAGAGAGGCTAGAGACAAGAGACCTACAGAGGAGGAGGAAAAGGAGGAGGAGGAGGAAGACGAAGAAGAGGAAGAAAGGAAAGAGGAGGAAGAGCACCAGGGACAGCCAGTGTGAAGCTGGAAGGAAAACAATTTTCAAAGGCTTAATGAAGGCCAGAGATTCAATCCCTAGTCCTAGAGAGAAAAAAAAAAAAGGTTTTTGAGGAAATATTTAGAACAATCAATGTTGCTGGGCATGGTGGTGCATGCCTGTAATCCTAGCAGTTGGGAGACCAAGGCAGGAGGATCACTGTGAGTTCCAGACCAGCCTGGGCTACAAAAATGAGCTCAACACCAACCTGAATTGCACAGTAAGACCTTGCCTCAAAAAGACAAAAAAAAAAAAAAAAAATCGGTGTATTAGAAAGATTAGTAGCACATTAATAAAAAACAAACTACAAACAGAGAACATACATAGAAAGATCAGTTGGTCTGGACATAATAAAGGCATGGAGGATGCCAACCTCCAGAGGGAAACTCACAAACACAAAGGATGATCTAGAGATAGTATAAGAGGAAAAGGCAAATATTGACTTCATTCATTTTTGAAACTTCAAAAAGTTATTACAATTATTATTATATACTTAAAATGTAGCATTATTAATCTGAAAATTAAAAGGTCAAAAATAGCAAGATTTTGAAACTGAGAAGGCAGTATGAGATAGAAGTCTAAACAGAATATTTGAAGTCAAGTGCCTATTTCTAGTTTAGAAATGATTTCAGTCCTTTGGATTCTATGTTCATGTTTTTTTTTTTTAATATTTATTTATTTATTTACTTATTTATTTATTTATTTATTTCTTGTTGCAGAGCCTTTGTTTATTCACTCATTTTTATGGCCGGCTCAGCCCGCCCTGAGGGCACAGATGGCGCAGCACGTGGTGCCGGGGATCGAACCGTGGTCCCCGAAGCCGCCCAAGCTTTCCCCAGCAGACGCTTTAGACCACTGAGCTAGCCCACTGGGCCCTCTATGTTTATGTTAAAAAGATATTTTATGAAACCATGTATTTATAAAAGTGTTTAATTTTATACTATTAAGTACTTGTTTCATGTAACAGAACAGATGTATTATATAGATACACATATTATAAAGGCAACAATAATATGAATAGCATGCCTCCACCAGGAGACACATGCAAGACTATCCCACTGGGCAACTTGTACCACCAATGGAATGCATGACTGTCTCAGTGAGTGTCAAAGAACAGCCCCATTGGGTAGTACAGGCTGCCTATGGGGCGAATCATGCAATTACAGCCTCACTGTGATGATGTTAAACTCATTCTTGAATTTCAGAAGGTGGATTACCAGTATCTTCAAAAACCTAACAGTATTCCTTAGCAAGCCTTTATCCTTCTGTCCCAAATAATATTTAAAAGCAAAATCAGTAAAAACTATACTGTAGTCATTCTGATGGCAGATGTCAGCCTAACTCCAGGTAGCATCACCAATTTCTTAGAGAAATGCAAATAAAAACAGACATGAGAGTGCTGGCCAAATACAAATAGCTCAGCCGATTAAAGCACCTGCAAGCAGGCACAGGGGTCAGGGGGCCTGCCCTACAGGTGCCACCTGCCCCCGCCCCCAGAGCATACTGAGACTGGGTGTGGTTGTGCGTGCCTGTAATCCCAACTCTCTCTGAAGTTTGTAAATAGGCAGATCACTACAAGTCCAATGTAGTAGTGAGAACCTGAACACCCTATAGACCCTTCCCTAAAAAAATCATCATGAGAAACACAGTCAACAAAACAGCAAAGGTAACAGTTCCAAGTTCAACCTCCCTAGAGAAATACCAAAAAGCAAGCAGAACTGATAGAATTAACTCTAACAAAACTACAAAAACCATGTTTTACAGCAACTGTGCAAACAATGCAACAAGAAAAAGACAAACTGAAAAAAAAAAAAAAAAAAAAAAAGAAGGGCTTTGTATTTTTTATAAGTCCTAACCCCATCCCCTACCTAACAGAAACTAGAGCTTAGTGATCTTCCCTACATGTACCCTGGTCTCTGGTTCCAGAGCAAGGAAAATAGACCTTATTTACAAATTATTGTGTAACCATTTAACCTGTCTTGAAGTAAAGTTCCATTTCATCTAAGAATTCAGAGTAGAACAGTAATGGCCATCTTGAAACCACAAAGTAGAAACAACTGACAAATGACTAAGACAAAGCCCTAAGATCAGAAGCCAGAAAGAATTTCTTTAAGAAATTAGAAATTGAGAGGAACATAGAAGATACTATGTATATCCATGCAAATATATAGAACCACAAAAGACTTGAGAAAATACTAAACTTCAACTTGGAACTAATCTTTAAACTCACTGCAAACCTGGCTAAGAGTGAAAGGAGGGACCTCGCACAGTCAATTTGCAAGCTAGAAGAGACACACTTACTGCTTTTTTTTTTTTTTAACTTTTTTTGTTTGTTTATATCAGTTCCTGGCATCTACTTCATTGAAACATTACCTAATGAAATGCTGAAGATTCAGAGAATCTACTGATCCTACGTAACAAAGAATGAAGTATCTGAAAAAGTGGCTTGAGAAATCATTTTTCTAAAAAATAGGTTGTTGTAGTCTTCAATAATCCAAAAGAACAAGAGACAGAGACAGAGGAATACAAAAAAGAAAAGACAGTCTAAGAAAAGGGGAGCATATGACTGAGTTACTACATTATAATATTTATATATCGAGTGGTCAATCATAAAATCGTAAGACTTTATAAGAACACAATAAATAAAATGAAAAAATCACTAGTGTGTTTCAAGAGTAGATTTTAACAGGCAAAGAACAATTAGCAAATTGGAAGATAAGATAACAAAGTATCAGTCTAAGAAACACAAAGAAAGAAGAATGAAGAAAAGCAAAGTCTAAGGGACTTGTTAGCATTATGCAAAAGGAAAACAACATGAAATAAGTGAACAAAAGAAATTTGTGAAAAATGAATAGCCAAAATCTCCTCCAAATCTAATGAAATATGTGAATCTACACATTCAATAAACTTCGTGTAAGATAAGCTCAGAGACTGACAGTCACACTACAAACCAACTATTAAAATCTCATAAAAAATCTTGAAATCAAGGCAGAAATCTTTTATCATATCTTCAATGAAATTAATACCAATCTCTTATCAGAAACCATGGAGGGGAAAAACAGTGGGATGACATGTTTAAGCATAGAAATTAATAACAAACTTTTGTAAGTATGAATCAACCTTTTCTAAGTATGAGCCATGATCAAATGGTATCCAAGCGCTACTGTGAAGGTCTTTTGGATGAGGACATTGTTTGAATTGACAAAGCAAGTAAACCATGGTGGGTGCAATTCATCAATCAAAAGAAATGCATCAAACAACAACAGAGTAAGTAGGAACTCCTGCCTGACCACCTTGACTTAAGAAATTAATTCTGTCTGCCTTTAGATTCAAACTGAAAAATTAGCATTTCTTGTGTCTTAAGCTGAGTACCTTTCAAGCTTAAATTTATACCATTATTTCCAGTTTTCAGGTATTCAAACTAAAACTACCTGATCACTTTTCTTGGACCTCCAATTAGTCAACTGTTGGGGGTCACAAGTTATAAAATGACATAGCATCTGTCCAGGGTCCTCTTTGCCCTACTTTATGAACTGATTGGACTATGGGAGCACAACCATTTTTTTTTTTTTTTTTTCTAAATCACAGTTCAGACCTCAGTGACTCATGATATTCTGGTGGTCACACAGGATGAGGTCTGCTGAGGGCAATTCGGAGAGGACTGATACCCAGGTGTGGGGATGAATCTTAACTTGTTTTTTCATAATGTTAAACTTTCTCATTTCACTACTACTTTGAAGATGTTCCAGGAAAAGCACCATACTCCTCTCTCTGCACTATGAATAGTGGAGTATCTTTGGCCATCCTAGGTACTGGTCCTCCTGTCCCCCTTTTATGAATTACTAAATTTGTTTTTTCTTCATCCTTCTCAATACATCTGAATCAACCAGTTGTGGTTCTTGGCCATATTACCAACATTCAACTGCAGACTGTGGGACTTCTCAGTCTCCATAAAGGGGCTATAGCCATAACTCAAATATGCACATGCTTACCATGTAGAAGACTCTAAGTCGGCGCCCCTATGAGCCCCCAACATCTCACACACACACACACACACACACACACACACACACACAATGGATTTCTCTGGATAATCGTAACAATTATTAGCTAAAACTTTAATTAAATTTTAAAATTAAAATAAATTCTAGTTGGGCATGATTGTGCATATCTAAAATCCTAACACTCAGGAAACTATGGCAGAAGGATCACTGCTAGTTTGGGGCCAGCCTGGGCTACAAAGTGATATCTTATCTGTTTTAGTTAATTTTCTTGTTACTGAGACTAAATACCTAATGCCCAAAATTAGAGAGGTAAGGTTTCTTCAGCTCAAAATATGGGGCTATTTCAGTCTACAATTGCCTGGTTCCAAGGCAGGGTGGCAGGTGGCAAAAAGGCAGTAATTCATGGCAGAAAGTAGCAAGTGCAACAACGGAAAGAAGGACAACTTCTCTTTCTGCCCCTTTATCTTACCCAGACACTGGGAATAGAGCCGTGCCAATCCATTCAGCTAAGGGTGGGTGATCCAGCAATCACCCACCCTTAACCCCCAGCCTGAACCATGAATCAATCACAAACTCAAGATTCAACTACTTCCAAAGAAATCTCCATTTAAAAGTGTATTAGGCTTTGGGAGGAAATCTAAACAGAAACCGTAACATTCAGCCCCTGGCCTCCCCAAAGAACCATGTACATTCCTTTATGCAAAAAGGCAGTTAGTCCATCTCTAAGAGTTGTCAAAGTCCTAACAGTTTCAGCAGAGCTAAAAAGTACAAATGCTAAATCATCCCTGAGACTTAAGGTAAGCTGTGAGCCCCTGTACAAATAAAAAGAAAGTTAAGCACTTTCAATGTTCAATGGTACAAGATAAAGCATTTCCATTCCTAAAGGCAGAAACAGGGATGCAAAGCAACTGGGGACAAAGCAAATCCAGCAGGACAAACATTAAGTCTTATAGTTCCACATGCAGCATGCCAGGCATCTGTGGCAAGATGTGAACTCCAGAACGCTTGGGCAGCTCTGCCCTATAGCACTTTCAGTAGCTGAGCTTCTGTGGCTTCTCTCTTGAGCCTACTCTGCTCCCTCCTGGCAGTTTTTCTAGGATGATATGTATTTCTGGCTTCTCCAGATGCCTAGATTACTGAGCACTCCAAATCTAACTTTGAGAAAGACAGTGCACTAGGGTTTTCTTCTTAAAGCAGTCTTTCACTTTTGCAGTTTTGAGGCTGCAAAGCATACTGCTGCTTCTTGTGATTCCATCAGGTCATCTTTTCCATTCTCCTGTTCCTTCTCAGCAATCAAGATTTTGTCTATTCTGACTTTGCGTCTACAAATTTACTGCATCTTCCTTTCTGGCCAAACTTACAAATTCTTTCAATCATTCTGCTGGGATCTTTCCTCTTGATTGAGACCCCATTGCAAAAGAATAATAGATAAAGTATCAGTAGTTACTTTAAATGATGGAATTAAAGTAAATTTTAATAATAACACAAATCAGCAAGATCTAGAGGAAAATATATTTATATATATTATACATATATATACATATAAAATATATACATTCATATCAGGTACACATAGAACATTCTCTAGGAAAGACTGTTTCAAGAAAAAGTATTTTGCCACACCACAATCATGCAAAGCACCTTTTCTGGACACAATGAAATAAAATTATGTCAACAACAAAATAACCTAGAAAACTTACAAATACTACAAATTAAACAACAGTCATACATAACTATTGAGAATCACCAGGGCAAAAAGAAAAATTAAAAATAAAAACACAATGTTCCAAAACATAGGGAAATCAGTTTAGATGAGTTTCTACAATTGTAAAAAGAGAGTTGTTTTTGGTTTTTTTGTTTGTTTGTTTGTTTTAATGGAACTGGGGATTAAACTCAGGCCCTTGTACTTGCCAGGCAAGCGCTTATCCTACTGAGATGTCTCACCAGCCTTTTTTTTCAGAGAGTTGGCTTTTTTTTTTTTGAAGGACTTTTTTTTTTTTCTTTTGGCTGGCAGAGGTTGCCTTAAAGGCAGGCCTCATGCTCCATGTGGGGGTGGGGATCAAAACAGGGTCCCTGGCACCTGAGTTTGCCAAATAATGTGCTATAACCAGCTACCTGGCAAGTCCCTATAATTATAAAAAGAAAATTGCAAATCAATGACTTCACTTTAGATCTGAAATAAAGAAAAAGAAGGAAAAAAAATTTAAAAAGGAAGGAAAAATTAAACTGAAGTTAGCAGAAGGGAATATATTACAAGAGAAATTGTAAACAACTGTTTGCAAGCTAATCGAATATACATGATGGACAAATTCCTATAACATACACATTACCTCAACTTAGGAAGAAATACAAAAATCTCAGGAAATTATAACTAAAGAGACTAAAATCTCTAACAAAGAAAAGCCCAGAAACAGAAGCTTCACTGATAAATTCTACCAAACATTTAAAGAATCACTACCAACTCTTTTTAAATTTTCTCCAAAATTAAAGAGAGAACATTTCCTAACTCATTGTATGAAGCCAGATTTACTCTAATACCAACACTAAAGATAATACATGAAAACTACAGACCCTATCTCTTATGAATTATAAACGTAAAATTCCTCAACAATTACACAAAAAGCATATTTAACATGACTAAGTGTGAATTGTAAGAGAAATATAGTAACAGTTAAACATAAGAAAAACCAATAGAACACACATAAATAGAAGAAAAAGCACATAGTCATGTGGCAAAGATGTATCTACTAATACCCAAATCACCTTTTTGTGAGTGAAAAAAGAAAAAAAACAAGAACACTAGAAATTACACACTGGAGGGAACTTTCTCAGCATGGTTAAGACCACTTAAGAAAAGGCCACAGGTGGGGTCGGGAGATCACTCAATAGTCTAAGCACCTGCCTAGCAAGTGCAAATGACTGAGTTGTACTACATGCAATGCACAAACAACCACGTTCAAACCCTGATAGCATATGCCTTGCTGCCCCAGAAGCTTGGTTGGTTGGCCCAAAACCACGCATGGTAGCACATACCTGTAATCTCAATGCTGGGGAGGCTGGGACAGGAGGATCACTATGAGTTTGAACTGCATTGTGAGACCATGGGGGGTGGGGGGGGGACCATGGCTAACAGAATTCTTTTTTTTTTTTTTTTGTCTTTTTGAGACAGGGTCTCACTATGCAGCTCAGGCTGGCCTTGAGCTCACTTCTGTAGCCCAGGCTGGTCTTGAACTCGCACTGATCCTCCTGCCTCAGCCTCCCAAGTGCTGGGATTACAGGCGTCAGCCACCACGCAGCAGAATTCTTAATGGTGAAAGACTGAAAAAAAGAGAAAGCTTTCCCTAAAAGATCAGTTAAAAAAAAAAAAAAAGAGATGCCCATTTTTACCACTAGTATTAAACAATATACTAAAATTCTATATGGAGCAACTGTACAAGAAAAAAATGATATCAAAGTTAGAACAGAAAAACAGAACTATCTTTACTTATAAAAATGATCTTTTTTCTATGTATTTTGTACAGGGTCGACAGGGTCTCACTATGTAGATCAAACTCGTAGTGATCTTCTTGTTTTCAGCCTCCCAAGAGCTGGTATTATAGGCACATGCCACCATGTCTAGTCTTAATTGCTGTCTCAGTGCACCTGAGGGCAGGGCCCGCATAACAGGATAGTGATCAAATCCCAGTCCCTGCATCTGCCTAAGCAGGTGCTTTAGTCTGCTGAGCTATCTGGCTGGTCCAAAATGATCTTATATAGTGAAAAATGCCAAAGAGCCTATTTAAAACATACAAAAAATAACCACTTCAGCAAAGTTTCAGCATATAATTTCAATACACAAAAGTATTTGTATTCTCATGCATCTGTAATGAACGATCCAAAGAAAAAATTCAAAGAGCCACTTACCTTGCAACACAACTGAAAACAATAATATATCTAGAAACAAATTTAGCCATGGCACAAGATATGTTCATTGAAAAGTTACAATTGTTGAAAGAACATAAAGTCCTACATAAGTGGAAAGACATTTCCCATTCATGGGTACGAAGATTTGCCATGACAGCTAAAATACCAAGGTTACCCAAAGGGAGCTACAGATCCAATGTAATCCTTAAGAAAATCCCATAATCCCGTGCCTTTACTCATATATGGGAAAAAGTGATGCAAGAATAATGGAAATGTTCTATAATTGATTTAGTAATGGCTATACAACTCTGTCAATACCTGAGAGGCATTATAAAGAGTGCTTAGTTTGGTACATGAATTGTATCTCAAAAAACTATTTAAAGATATAGATAGATCACGCTAGCTCCCTAATATTCTCTTTATTCTCTTCAATTACTTCATCCTCTGAAATTATTCTTCTATGCACAAATAGCATTTAAATTTTTGTCATCAGCTCTAATCATTTTCCAGACATCCAGACCAGAATGTCCCTATCGCCTGATAAATGTACATGAAGACCCATCACTAACAAAAATCTAATTCCTTTTCTCACTACAGCACACCTGGCCTTGGCTAGTAGGTGCCATGATCTTAGTCATGTATGCTAGTATTTCTGCGTCATCACCACTTCCCTCACCTCCACAAGCAATCATCAGTTTGTCAGCTCTAGCCTTCATAGTATCTCTGCCTTCTTATAAAGGCATTATTTCAAACTAGCATAATTTGTCTTTTATCAATTCCTCCTCCCTCCAATAGAGCATTTCACTCCCATACACAGATGAAGAAATTGAAAGCCCCTTCTCAAAATCCTTCACAAGTTCCACACTCACTGAATAATAAAAGTACATTCCTCTACAGCTTTAGTCATTACTCCATGAAATGGAATCAACGCCCCAAACTAATGTCACCTCTTCTTGCCACTCTGAAGCCTAAAATGTTAGTCTCCCAAAAGTATTCCTTTAACATGCCACAGTTATTGCATCTGGGCTGCTTTTTATTAGAATTTTCTCCATTTAACCAAAAGTCTTCATGTTCTAGCATCTGTAAGTCCTTATTCTTAAAATATAGCTTTCCTCAACACTAAGATATCATTAAACTGTAAGATGTTTGCCAGTTTTAAATGTGTTAATGTGAAAAGATACATGCCTTAAGACAGTGAAATATAAATCTTTTAAGATCCCTCATTACAGTGTTTATATTTTTTTATTTATTGCTTTTGTATTACAACCTAATACTTCCAACTTTTTTTTAAAATTATATTGAGGGCAATAAGTCTGTCTTGTTCAGCCATGATGCAACAGAAATCCTACTAGTTTTAGTGACACAACCTTGGATTCAATGTGTTAGAACAGAAAGAAAATAACACTAATAACACCTATCTCATGTATATTATCAGAATAAATTAGAGAATATATATTAAAATCAATTTGTAAAATGGATCTTATTCAAATGCAGGATTCTGATATTTTAAAAGATATATTTACTAAACGTAAATGTCATACTGCAAATCTGTCACTCCTTAATATCAAAAGCTACATTAATACAGAAAATTTTTCTTAAGTTTCTATAAAATTACTGTACCACATCACACTGCAGTAATATTGTAATCACTTAGCTCCAAAGAACAAAGCATCCTTCCAAAAGTCGAGAAGAAAAGGCTTAGTGGTTCCCATTCTTGTTTCTAGAGGACAGGTCTATGACTCACTTCTATTTCTGGCCCTGTGACAGTGATTTTTCAAAGAGAACACGCATCAGAATATCCAAGGAGGCATATGCAATTTGAAAACAAACAGCATTTGTCCATTCCTTTTAAAGTTACATTAAGTTACAGTTTTCAAATAACGTAAGAGAAGGGTGCATCAAAGTGGAGCATGGGCTGAAAACCTTGACAGCAGGAGGCATAAAGAGAAAATGAATAATTTAAAATTTAAAAAGAAAAAACTATTGAGTCTATGTCTATCAACTGTTCTACTGCCTGGACAATTGTAATAACCTCTAACGACTGTCCTACTTGCATCCTTCCACACTGTGGAAAAATACAGGTAAAACAAAGCTAACCAGATGACACCACTACACTTTCACACTGCTCCCTATCAAAAGCCTGAGAATATGAGTAACCTAGCCTCTCTGTAACTCTTCAGTCCCATTTTATACTCTTGCATACCCCAACTCTGATGCACTGGCAACAGTGATCTGATTCAATTTTCATACATATGTTTTAAACTCTTTTAAGTTTTTGTGCCGTTGCCCTTCTTTTTCCTTTTTCCAGCAATGTCCCTTTCCCTAACTTCATCAGCTCCGACCAATTTCTCAAAGCTCGGCTCAATACTCCTAACTTGCTGAATTCCATGAACTACAGACCTGGCTAACTGCTCCATCCTGAAATTCTTCAAAGGCACATATGCATTTCTAACTTATCAAAATAACCTTTTTAAAAGCTCTCTCTTCCAGTAGACTTATGAGTACTGTAAAACTTTCATGTACCAAATGCTGTCATCTATATCACTCATTTAATAGTACAGCGCCACTGTACAGTAAATATTTAAAATTAATTTAAACCCTAATACTGATTTGCTTTTTTCTATTTAAAAATACAAGTCTTAAGCCATTAGCCAATATCATAATAAATGGACAAAAATTGAAAGCCTTCATTTTAAAATCAGGAACAAAAAAAGGATGCCCATTCTCACCACACCTGTTCAATATAGTTCTGGAAACATTAGCCAGAACAACTAGACAAGAGAAAGAAAACAAGGAATAACAAATGGAAAGGAAGAAGTGAAATTATCATTATTTGCAGATGACATAATATGGTACATAGAAGACAGTAAAAACTGCACTAAGATGCTTGTAGATTTAATAACCAAATTCAGTAGTATAGCAGGATATAAAGTCAACACTCAAAAATCAATAGCGGGACCAGAAGATAGCTCAGCAGTCTAAGTGCCTGCCTATTAAGCACAAGGACCAGGATTCAATCCCTAGTACCACATGCTATACTGTGTAGTGGCATATGCCTGTTATCCCAGTTCTGGGGAGGCTGAGACAGATGGATCACTAAGAGTCCAAACTGCACAGCAAGACCCTGTACCAGATAAATAAAATATTAAAACTGATTTTTTAAGAAGTCAACAGCATTTCTGTACAGAAACAATGAACACACTAAGAGAGAAATTATGGAAACCACAAAATAGCCTCCAAAAGGATGAAAGACTTAGGAATCAATCTCAAAAAGAAGTAAAAGATGTACACAGTGCAAATTATAGTAGTCAGAAAAGAGTACTTCATAAAAAGAAAAGCTATTCCTTGCTCCTAGATAGGAAGAACCAATATTGTGAAAATGGCCATACTCATAAAACTATTATACAGATTCAATGCAATCCCAGTACTATTAGTATATCTCACAGATCTAGAAAAAAATATTCCTAAAATTCATCTGGAACCAGAAGAGACCTAAAATAACATACATAATCCTGGGTAACAAAGGAAAGGCAGGAGGCATCATAATCCCTGATGTGAAATTATATTACAAAGATACTGTAATAAAATCAGCAAGTTATTCGCAAAAAAAAAAAAAAAAAAAAAAAAAAAAAAAAAAAAAAAAAAAAAAAAAAAAAAAAAAAAAAAAAAAAAAAAAAAAAAAAAAAAAAAAAAAAAAAAAAAAAAAAAAAAAAAAAAAAAAAAAAAAAAAAAAAAAAAAAAAAAAAAAAAAAAAAAAAAAAAAAAAAAAAAAA
>PVJA010002882.1:0-18156 GCA_004027025.1 Myocastor coypus | reverse complement strand
AAGATGCAGACACAACTACAAACACACTCACCCAAAGATGTTCAATGTAAGAAAGATAGCCTCTTTAATAAATGGTGCTAGAAAAATTAGCTTTCTACATGCTGAAGGCTAAAATCAGACTATTACCATATATAAAATTAGAGTCAAAATGGTCCACAGAACACTAAATCTTCTGGAGGAGAAAGAAGGTAGAAATCTTAAGGACATGGAGGTAAGTAGAGTTCATGAACAAAAATCAAAATGCACAGGAAATACTTCAAAGAATCAACAACTGGGATCTCATATTTTCAAAGATTCTGCACATCAAAAGAAATCACCAACAGAGTAAAAAGAAAGCCTACACTGGGAAAAAATAACAAACTGTCCAGGGAAAGGATTACTATCTAGAACATACAAAGAATTAAATAAAATCAGGCCTCTAAACCAAAGACCAATCCAAAACCGGGCATCTGAGATGAAGGTCTCTTCAAAAAGAAATACTAATGGCATATAAATATATGAAAAAATGTGCAATGCCTGTCATTCAAGAAATGCAAATTAAAACAATGCTGAGATACCATTTTACGCCAGGAAGAATGGCTATCATCAAGAAGTCAAGAGGCTGTGAGGAAAAAGAAACATTTCTTCACTGCTGGTGGGAGCACAGGTTGGTATAATCATAATGGAAATCGATGTGAAGATTCCTCAAAAAGCTAGGATTGGAGGTTCCACTCAAGCCAGCTACTCCCCTATTTTTCCAAAAGAATTGAAATCATCATACCACAACAATATATGTACACCCGTGTTTGTAGCAGCATAGTTTGTCACACTTAAATCTTGGAAGCAACCCAAATGCCCACCAACTAAGGAATAGATAAAAAATATGATATTTTTACACAATGGAGTATTATTTAGCTATTTTTTTAAATGATAGATTCAAGGTTTTTAATACATAAATAGATGGAACCAGAGACTACATTGGTAAGTAAAATAGGTTCACATGTGCAAACATTGTCTTTTCTTGCTGGCATGAGAATCCAAAAGACTAAATACAAATAGAAAGGTACAACAGACACTGTGAAAAGGAAAGAATTTGTTCAATGGGAAGGAAAAACTGGGAGGAGAAAAAGGACAAAAGAAAGAAAGGAAAAAGATATATTTAGGTGTGTATATATATATATATATATATATATATATATATATATATGTTATAGTTTAGATAACTATTGCCAATTTCTGCTGGTCTTTTGAAAGGAGCAGTTAAAGCTTAGTTTTTTTCTATTATTATTCTTTTGAATTTCTTGTAACTTTTTTGATATTGTTTTGTCTTTTCTTTAAACCAATACTTCACATTTATATCTAGTGACCTAAACAACTGATTTGAAGATAACATCATGTAATACAGCAACTATTATTGAATTCCTATTACTTTGTCTAGTAGTGACATTTTCTTTCATTTCTAATGCTGCTTTTCTATTACCATTTTGTATTATTTAAAAAATGAAAAACAAAAATCAGAAGCACTAAAAATTAAATTTAAAAATAATAATAAGAATATAGTTCTTCCTTCTGAAGTCTTCCTAATAGCACCATACATGCACATAGGTATTACTGATGAACAGTATGCATTGGCAACACATGGTAGTAATGGAGCTAACCAACTAACCTGCTTTTCAATCCACTTCCTAGACTTGCCCTGCTCTGCTGTACATCATAGGGCACTGCAATTCGTAACAGTGCCCTCAGACAAATATTTTGGCCAGGAACATTTGGCCAATGACAGGTAACTAGAAAGCAGAAGACAAAGAAGCAAGGATTTCACTTCTCTCCCTAATTCATGTGGCATCCCTGGCAGGAACTGTCTTCTCCTTAATTCCACCTCCCTCCAAACTATTCACCTCTCCAATGTCCCAGTATCTAACAAGCAACTACTATGGCTCTCATTTCTCCACACAGCCCTGACTTCCATTCTCTGGTAACACTATCTGCTCTCCTGTTTCCTTCAGAAGTAAAGATAATATGGAGGCTTCCTTCTGTGGTTATAATACTATTTAGAGTATCTCACAGTCCCTTATTTGATTCCTGAGCAATTCCATTACCAAAATTTAGCTCCTGCATTAACTTTTCTCTACTAAATGATCTACTGTGGTTACTATTTTCTACATGAACCCTTACTCCATTTTTTTTTTTTTTTTTTTGTCTTTTTGAGACAGGGTCTCACTATGCAGTTGAGGCTGGCCTTGAGCTCACTTTTGTAGCCTAAGCTGGTCTCGAACTCGCACCAATCCTCCTGCCTCAGCCTCCCGAGTGCTGGGATTACAGGCGTGAGCCACCACGCCCGGCTTATTTTTTTTATTTTTTTTTTCTTACTCCATTTTTAAGTCCCTTTTTAAAAAAATCACATAGTATACACTTCATAACCCAAGAGCATAAAAACTTTCCACTGAAGAAAGCATATTTTACAAATACAAGTATTATTCTGTATACTGATACAGAAAGAATACACATTAAAGTCTTTAAAAATAATCTAACATTTTATTCATATCTAAGTGTTCCTCACTGATATGAAGCTGTTCCTCAGCTACAGTATTTCTGTGAATTAAGTCAATCACAATAAAAATCACTTTTTTTGAAACTTATTTAAAAGAGAGAAAAATTGGAAGGATTATGGGATTTGGAGTCACTGCAGGCCAAGACATCTGTTCAGAGAAGGAAAAAAAAAATGTTAAAGACCTCCTGTCAGTGACTTATATACAGTCCTTTTTTAAGACAAATCAAACTAATCAGTTTAACAGAAATATATCCATCAAACATATGCCCATATTTTTAAAAACATAAAATATAAAACTTGAAAAAAATCACCTTAAAAATAAGGAACAAAAATAAAATTATATTTATACAGTCCAGCATTAATACTGATCACTACATGACTTCTTTCATGTCAATCACTGCATGATTTTTTTTTAACAGAGTGAGACTGATAAAACAATTCATTCACTGTCTCAATATTTCAAGAAATAAGATACTTCTCTGTATTCAGGGAATACATCTGCTATGATTTATTTTATAAGTAAATCTTAATTTATAAATATGTTTTCAGCTCCAGAAAATGAAAATAGTATCCCTAACGATTACGAATTAAAACAAAAGCTCAATTTAAGGTCATGAACTGTGAAAAGAGACATAAGGAAGGTTCTGACAATATATATAATAACAAGAATTTGGCACTCATAAAATTCTAGACATTTATGCTAATCATTTCATCTTATTTAAAACTATATGAAAATGAATGAACAAACAAAGGTTCTGAAACAAGAAAATAAATAAATAAATAAAATTAAAAAAAAAAAAAAAGGGGCCTGGCGGGATGGCTCAGTGGCCTAAAGCGCCTGCTTGGGAAACCTTGGGCGGCTTCAGGGACCGAGGTTCGATCCCGGGCACCACATGCTGCGCCAGCCCTGCCCTCAGGGTGGGCTGAGCCGGCCATGAAAATGAATGAATAAACAAACAAAGGTTCTGAAACAAGAAAATAAATAAATAAATAAAATTTAAAAAATAAAATAAATAAAAAAATAAAAAAATAAAACTATAGAGGCAATTTCAGGGTGAATAAACAGAAATCTAAACAGGTTACAAAATTTTTCTACACTATCTACTATGTAAACAACAGCATCAAGAGTTTCTAAGTTGGCAGGGCTTAGCTCTAGATTGAATTAACTATTCTCATATTGCTTTCTCTGGTATTTTAGGTCACCTTTATTTAATACTAAAAACTTGCCAGACATATAGCTCAGTGGCATAGCACCTGCCTTGCAAGCACAAGGTCCTAAGTTCCATTCCTGGTACAGACAAGACAAGACAGGCAGGCAGGCAGGCAGGCAGACAAGCACATACAAGCACACACACACACACACACACACACACACACACACACACACACACACACACAAGCACACACAATAAAAACTTTCACACGAATAGATGTAGATGATTTAATTAGCATCTGCTATGTTCAGACTCCGGAAATAAATTATAAGGATCTACCTCAAGAAGTTCATAAATAGCTGGGCGTGGTGGCACACGCCTGTAATCCCAGCACTCGGGAGGCTGAGGCAGGAGGATCTCAGTGCGAGTTTGAGATCAGCCTGGGCTACAAAAGTGAACTCAAGGCCAGCCTGAACTGCATAGTGAAACCCTGTCTCAAAAAAGACAAAACAAACAAACAAACAAAAAAGAAGTTCATAGATGAGTGGTTTGTGAGATCAATACATATCAATACATACAGTTCAATCAAGAACTGTATTTATCAATTAATATGTATTTTTCATTAATATAAAGAACCAAAACTGGGATCAGCATCTATAATCCACCATCCCTTCTTATGACTTATCCATCATAATGATAGAAATAGCTATGTAAGATCATTCTGCTTAACTGCTCCTCTTAGATGTCTGATTAATGTCTGAAAATGCACCAAAATGCTATTTTCAAGACTCTAAACTATGTCATTTGCTTTCTGTAGCTACTACATTGTCATCAATACACTACATAATACTCTTTTACTTAAAAAAAAAAAAAAAAAAAAAAAAAAAAAAAAAAAAAAAAAAAAAAAAAAAAAAAAAAAAAAAAAAAAAAAAAAAAAAGCCCCAACCTAAGGAACAAACTTTGTCAAAACCCATATGCTTACACTGCAATATAACTTAAACAAAACTTTCATAACAGCCATATTCATATTTACTCTACACCATGCACTAAATATTTTCAGACTTTTAAAAATGCTAATGGTAGCCCACTAAATTGATCTCACAAACCACTCATCTATGAAGAAAAAATGCTGCTGTAGAACCTAATCCCAATGTGGTAGAGCTGACACGACATGAATGTTTTCCCATTTCCTTTCCATACTGATGGAAGAAAAAGAAAAGGAAAAAACTAAAAGTGCTTTCCAAACACACTTGAGAAGGTAGGTTATGAAATTTACCACTTTAACTACTTTTAATTTTACAATTCAGTGCCATTAAATACTTTATAATTCCATCATTACCACTATCAATTTGCAGAATTTCCATCATGTCAAACAGAAACTATATCAATGATAATTCTGCAATGCTCAGCCTCCAGCCTAGTGACCTCTCATTGACTTTATACCATTTTACAAATGTATAAAAAGAAAGGAATATGGAATAATGAAGTTTTGCAGATACATGACCTAGACTAACCAAATTATCTAATTTTGCTACACTTATATCCCAGATCTCTATTGTTACTTTGAGATAAGAAATTACCTGTAATCCCAGCACTCGGGAGGCTGAGGCAGGAGGATTGGTGTGAGTTCGAGACCAGCCTGGGTTACAAAAGTGAGCTCAAGGCCAGCCTGAACTGCATAGTGAGACCCTGTCTCAAAAAGACCAAAAAAAAAAAAAAAGAAATTAGGGTGTGGCCAAGTTGACTGCAGTACACGGACTTCTCCTGAGAATTCTAGCAGGTTTTCAATAGGCTGAAATAGACCTAATATCAGCCTGAGATGTAAGAACCTCACAGCACCTCTTTAGAACCTTATGTAGAAGTTTCCTCCAGATTTGCACAGTGTAAAGGACAGACTGCTGCCATGATCAACTTGCTATCAGTAACTCTGCATGCAGTGTGCACTTTTACTTTTACCCTCTTTTTTTCTTACTGGATCCAAACTTGCCTCAAGAGCCATTGTCTCCTTTAATTACTTTTTTTCTTGCTAAGACAGATAACACCCAAAGATAAAAGGGGGAACAGTTTATTTAGATCACAGTCCATAGCTGGCTGGCCCAATGTACAGTGGCACATGGCAGAGGGGCATTTTAAGAGGAGAAAGACAGTTCAGTGTAGGCAAAGACAGCAGAAGGAAACAAGGGAATTTAATAGCATCTTTCTGCCCCTTTTATCTTATCAAGTTTATTAAAGCTGAATAACACTCACACCCTTAATCCTACTATCCTTAACCCTAGCAGTGCACCATGAATCAATTCCAGCATCATGTGCTCTATATCTAGCCACCTCTGAAAATGCGCCACCTATGACAAGAGGTTTAGGGGAGACATCTACATACAAGCCATAGCACTCCTTCACTCTTCATGTTTACGTTCTTGAACAGACCTGAGCACTGCTTATTGTTCATTCTAATTCTCTAAAACAAGAAGAGGCTAGAATTTCTCCAGAGAGAAATACTAGCAACTCAGAACCTGGTAATATTCATTTGGTGAACCAACTTTTTAAAAGCAAGCTACCCAACAACAAATTCATTCCTACATTCTTAGAACAGAACTATAAATTCTTTTTCACATAACCACAATGTTATTACCACAACAAAATCACCAATAACTTCTTGGTATCTTCAAGTACTACCTTTTTAAAAATACAATCAACTAAATGTTTCAGAGTTTTTCACTGACTTTTACACTATCACCCATATTGCTAAGCCAGTTTCTATAGTTTTTATATTTTAAAATGAACTACAACATAAGGAAAACTAAAGCACTTTTGTTTAGTCTATCAGCTTTTGTTAGTGTTATAGCACATAAAAATATAATTTCACTGTAAAATCCTGTCAGTTTTGAAAAACATCAAGCTAGCATGCAAAGAATTAACCTGAATAAACTCTATAGACTCTACTTCACTGTTATTTCTATTGCTATTATCCACTTTAACAAACAAAAGTTTGATACTATACAGCAAAAGAAATTTTTATTAAAAATATAAATTAGAGGGGCCTGGCGGGATGGCGCAGTGGTCTGAAGCGCCTGCTTGGGAGGGCTTTGGCGGCTTCAGGGACCGCGGTTCGATCCCGGCACCACATGCTGCGCCAGCCCAGCCCTCGGGGCGGGCTGGGCCAGCCATGGAAATGAGTGGATAGACAAATAAAGGTTCTGAAACAAGAAAAAAAAAAAAAAAAAAAAAAAAAAAAAAAAAAAAAAAAAAAAAAAAAAAAAAAAAAAAAAAAAAAAAAAAAAAAAAAAAAAAAAAAAAAAAAAAAAAAAAAAAAAAAAAAAAAAAAAAAAAAATTAAAAAAATATATATATAAATTAGAGAACATAAAAGATAAAACAGAGGCTCACTCAAATGTAACCTACACAGTACATTTACATCTAACAAATTCGTTAAAAGGAAATGAACAGCCTGTGGTATACAAACAACTAAAGCTCAAAATGTGAAATTCAAAGCCAAATATAAACAAAAAATATGTGAGTGTTGTAGTCTTTTCTAATGTTATGTATTTTTATTAATACAAAATATAGTAATTTAGAAAGTATAATCAATTTTTAAAGCTTGTGATTACATGTGATTACCTCCAACATCAAAAACAACAGTGAAGAAATACTAACATCGCATGATATCACTGCACAAAAACTTAAGGCTGCTTAAATTCTGTACCACATGACTATACAAATAAATCAAGAAAATTAAAACACTTAAGATATTTAATTAATAAGAAGTATCTGTGTATGTTCAGATACAGCCGCATGAATTGCACCCAAATCACCTTAAAAATATTTGACAGAAAATACAAGAACATCTTAAAAGAAATGCCTGAACTGTTTTTGATATATCTAACCTGACCAAACTCACCAATATTCCACAAATGATGTCAAAATCTAAAAATAAAAACCTCTGAACTGCCCTCATTATTTTTTAAATTTTACGATGACAATAAGGAATACAGTTTAAAGAATACAATTAAATAATATAATCTACATAGGTATCACTATTCAATAAGGGAAAATATCTAAATGTTAAATAAAGAAAAGCTAGAAAATAATGTGCAAAACTAATTCCACTATATGAAACATTTTATTTCATGACTTAACTACCAATAACAAAAAGAAAAGTTCAGGCCTGTAATATTTTGCACATATTTTAGAATTCTCAATTTGAATCACATTCAGTTCTTTATAAGGCTCTGACAAATACTCCTCAAAATTAGGCTAGTGAATTTAACTTCTGAAACTTTAAATGTAAGTATTTTGTTTGTGAAGTTTTGTCTTGGTTTTGTTTTTAGTGCTAGGAATCCAACTCAGAGAAGCTCTTTCCCTGAACTACATTCACAGCCATTGTATTTTTTAAGACAGGGTCTCACTAAACTGCCCAGGATACCCTTGAACTTTGAATTATCCTGCATTAGCTTCCAAAGTAGCTGGGAGATGGGTCTCTATGTCTATTTCGTAGTTGCAAAGTATAAATACTGTAAAACCATTTTCTGAATTAAATTCCTACCTTTAAGTTCACCACATTAACTATCATCACCAATTTCATGCTCAAGAAACAGTATAGTGCGTGTTGTTGCAGGTAAACTTTCTAACTTTCTAAAAAAAAAAAAAAAATGACCCTTATTTCCTACTGGTGTCTTTACCAACTGCCACTCTCTCATAAGTGCCATGAAGTATGTTGCCTGGTCTGTGGCCAATGTATACTATCTATTTTATAAAATTTAATCACCAAATCAACAGATAAAGTCACATTCTAACATTTTCTTACTTTTAGAAAAACAAGTTACTACTTAGTGTTCTTAATTCTGCAGTATTGACAGTATGATCAATCCTTTATCATTTTGACAATTTCGAATTCTGTGCCAGATTTAATTCATTCTTTTGTTTTACTCAGTATGACAATGTTTAAAAGTTTCCTGGTGTCAAGAACCTTCTAAGAGTCACAGACTGTACTAAGTGTTCTTTACATAACTCAACTCTATCCTCCACAATGTACCTTGTATAGACTTACCTCTTTTATGGATAAAAACCAAACACCAAGTTGAACATAGTGGCACAAACCTATTATGCCAGGAGGCAATTTAAACCAGGAAGAGTAAAAATTAAAAAGAGTTTTGCCTGGGCAACTCAGCAAAATTCTCATCTCAAAATAAAAGACTTTGGGTTGTAGCACGATAGAATACACCTTGGTTCAATCCCCATGGTAAATTGGGTGGTGGGAGTTCAGATGACAAAAACAGTTAAGTATCAGAAAGCCTAAGTACTTTGGCCAACTAAATGATGGCCAAATTCTAATACAAATCCACATCATTTTAAGGTCTGTCTGTTCTTCGCACTATTCTGGGCACTCTCATGCAAACATGTTCATGGGTTAAAATCATATTTCCAGCCACTTCCCTTAGAGATTAGTAGTTGGCAGAGGCGTAGGAGTAAAGTCATTTCCAAGAATTATTTTAGCAAACACCACTAAATACTTTTCTCCAAATTAAAAAAAAAATTTTTTTAATTTCCTTTAATTTTTCTTGGTTTCCTTTAATGTTTCAAAGATGAATCCATGATTCACATCTAAAGACTGTCTACAGCAGCACTAAGACTTTGAATAAAGTGAAGATCGAAAAGTTGGAGTAATATTTTGACAAAAGCAATACTTCCATTAAAAGTAAACAGCTTTGTAAGAATAAAATAAGTGAAGTATAAAACTGCTTATATTAAGAGCTCTTTGTGGGCCTGGCGGAATGGCTCAGTGGTCTAAAGCGCCTGCTTGGGAAAGCTTGGGCGGCTGCAGGGACCCGGTTCATTCCTGGCACCACATGCTGTGGCAGCCCTGCCCTCTGGGCAGGCTGTGCTGGCCATAAAAATGAGTTAATATACAAAGGTTCTGAAACAAGCAAAATACAATACAATACAATACAATACAATACAATACAATACAATACAATACAATACAATACAATACAATACAAATAAGAGCTCTTTGTTATAGTCAATCAGAAAACGTTTTCTTTACAGAGAATATCTTACAATTTTATCTCCCAAGTTCTTAATTCACAATCTTGAAATGCATGTATCAGGTACAGAATTCTAAATCGGCAGATTTTCCAGCACATGAAGATATCATTCCATTGTTTCCTGGCTTTCACTTATGCTCGCAGTAGTTAGCTGTCAGTGTAACTGCCTCAAGTACTTTGAAGATAGTCTGTCTTTTGCTCTATTACAATATATTTTTTGTGCTGATTTTTTTTTTCATTTTACAATATATCTAAACATGCTCCCTTTTAGCTACTCTGCTTGAAATTCTCAACTTCTCACAATACTGGTATTTTTCATTAGCTCTGAGGTGAGTCAACACTCCCCATCTCCACTTGAGCAAACTTTCTCCTTGGACCTCATCCAGTGACATTAATTTATTACCATCATGTTAATTCATAAGAAATAAACATTTTAATGTTTTATTAAGCACTTTTTTTTTTTTTTTTGTCTTTTTGAGACAGGGTCTCACTATGAAGTTCAGGCTGGCCTTGAGCTCACTTTTGTAGCCCAGGCTGGTCTCGAACTCGCATCGATCCTCCTGCCTCAGCCTCCCGAGTGCTGGGATTACAGGCGTGAGCCACCACGCCCGGCTTATTAAGCACTTCTAATTGTTTTCAGGAAATTATTTTGTCCATATTGTCTAGCTGACTATATTATCCTATTCTCAACTTCAAATAAGTTGCAGTTTTCTAATTAAATCCGTAAGTTTAATTTTGTGGAAATGTCTAACACTGAAACATCAAGGAACAATGTTTTATACAGCTTGATTCTCTGGTACAACCTAGGATAGAATTTCACCAAATGTAACATATCAATACTATTACATCTTTAAGCTGTTTTTATTTTTTTTTAATTTTTTTGTTTTATTGATTTATTTATTTTCTTGTTTCATGACCTTTGTTTGTTTATTCACTCATTTTTATGGCCGGCTCAGCCTGCCCCGAGGGCAGGGCTGGCACAGCATGTGGTGCGGGGGATCGAACCGTGGTCCTTGAAGCCACCCAAGCTTTCCCAAGCAGGCACTTTAGACCACTGAGCCATCCTGCCGGGCCCTTTCAGCTGTTTTTAGATGGATACGATTCTGAAACTAATTCAAGTAAAATATATATATATATATATATATATATATATATATATATATATATATATATATAACTGTTGTGGAATTTATTGGTCTACTGATTCTCTAACCTGTCAGCAGGCTTTTTGAGGATTCCTTAGGCTAAAATAAGCAATCTATCCCACCCTTGTAAAATAAGTTTGCAGGTTTATTTTCAGGCCACAACAATAAGAGACATAAGAAAGGTTTATTAGAAATTTTAAGAATGTAGTTTGGGCACTCAGAAAAGCAAGATATATTATGAGCCACAGCTGGGTATATTTATTTGATATAGGGTCTGTTACACAGTTCAGACTCCTAGTGATCCTCCTATCTCAGCCTCCCCAGATCTGGGAATACAGATGTAGGTCACCATGCCCTATTTCAGGAAGGCACAGCATGCCCAAGTTCCAGAGATGGAACTTAGGTCCTTGTGCTTGCCAGGTGGCATTTACACCACCTGAGGGGCTAGCTACCTCCCCAGCCCTACAAGCTGGGTATATTTAAGGGACTGTCTTCAAGATATGTGATCTAGGGGTGGCTTGAGGGTTAGGTCAGTTGTTTAAGCACCTGTTTGGGCAAACGCAGTAAAGCGCTGGGGACTGAGATTCTATCCCTAGCTCCACATGCCTTACCAGACCAGCCCTTAAGGCAGCCTGAGCTAGGCAAAAAAGAAGATAAGTGATCTAGGATGTGTATTTTTACTATCTGTCAGGTTATACATCTAGCAGTTTATGTAAGAATGTAAGACATCTACCTATGTTTAAAGTTGAGATACTGCAGAAATACTGCTGCTTCCATGGGGGTGATGGAAGTATAATGTACAGATGAAAAGGACCAGTCCAGAGCCTGGATGTTCAAGCTTATTGCCTTTAAGACCTTGAGGAAAAAACAAAAATTTTAAATGAGTTTCTAGAAAAGGCAAAAGGCTTGAGTAACTTGTTTCTTGAAGCTACAGTTAAGTTCAATTTTAAAATCTCAATTTCCTTCTCTTTTTTACCTACTTTTTTTTAATCATCCCTATGAACCACCAGCAGCAAAATATACAAAATGCACAGAAGTTCTACATTTTTTAACTATTGGAAGTGTGCCAGAGCTGTGAGAAGGCTATACAGGAAAATTTCTCTCAGCATTATTATTTCTAGTAAGAAACACAATTGTAAGGAATAACTGCAAAATGAACAATAACCAAAAAGGGGGGAAGTAGCTCTAATATTTAGTAAATATACTAATCAGCAAATCTAAATAATTTTTTTTAGGAAGACAGAAATTATCCATGAAATGAAAGAAAATTTGAAATAAATAGCCAAGAAAAAAAGCTAAGAAAACAAATGTACTACCCCAACAAAATGCACCCAACCTAGACAAACAGGTGAATTCTTTCAATCCTACACTATTCAAAATGTTTCACAAAAGGCTCCCTGTTCTTTTGACAAAAATAACAATAATAACCCTAAAAGCTACAAAGAGAATACATAAATAGAACTGCCTACCTGTCACATTTATGAATAACTGCAAATATCCTAAAGTATTAAAAAGTAAAAACTTACATTATATTTAAAAAGTAATCTATAAATGGAACTTATTTTGAAACATAATAAAAATTTAATATTAATAATAGTTGAAATATAAAGGCAAAATATGACACAAGAAAAATAAGGCATTTTAACAGTTAACATTCTTTGCTAATAATTAGAAAATATTATGTAAGACTTCAAAGAACACACCACATGCATATGATTTAAATGGCACTCTGAAAGTAGTAGCCAAAAGAATTAAAGAAGTAAACAAAGCAAAGGCATACCTATTTAAAAATGTAGCATAGACCAATATTTATGGATATTTTCTACCTAGAAAGCCAAAGAGAACTACCAAAAATTGGAAAAATGTGAGATTAGCCCAAAATATTCAGAAAAAGAATAATGAGAGAAGCCTGCCTTTACCTAGACATTACAATGTTTAAAAGCTACAGGAAATTGTTTCTGATACATAGAGATAAATCAATTAATAAAAACAAGACTCAGGAAACAGATCCAAGAAAATATGTACATTTAGAATTCAATAGGGCCAGCGATAGCTCAGTGGAATAAGCACTTGCCTGGCAAGTACACGGTCCTGAGTTCAATCCCCAGTACCGCAAAAGAAAAAAAAAAAAAAAAAAAAGGATTCAATAAAGGTAGTATTTCAAATCTGTGGTGAAAAGGAAAATCATTCAATAAATGATGCCTCAAAAGTTGTTTAATTGGGGCCAGGGAAATAGCTCAGTAAAATAGGGGCCTGCCTAGCAAGCACAGGGTACTGAGTTCAATCCTCAGTAACACACACACACACACACACACACACACACACACACACACAAAGGCTATCTAATCATTTGAAATGAATGTGAATCTTTTTCTGTAGACACACAAAAAAATTATTTTCACTTTTTAAAATAATTTTAATGAGAAAGAAATAGCAATGAGAGTGTCAAAACAGGTCAATAAGACAATTACAATAATTAATACATTGCATATTGTTGTCTGTGTAGCAGTCATTCAGAGTACAAGATGCAGACATGATATCTTCCTTAAACACTATTTGTACAAATCTTTCTTCTCACTGAACTCAAAAGTAGCTGTATATCTATCCTATTTTGTTACATTGCCATTCAAATATTGTAGGCATGTGAATTCAGCAAAATAGCCCAATATAGTCCAATGGTCCATAATAGTAGTAGTTTTCAGCAGAACTGGCAAAGTCAGAAGTTGTTGACTTGAGCCTTTTATGGCTCAGCATATTAATATGGCTTTAGTATTTATACCTTGTTGGTTAGACTTTTCTGCTGGATGGTTAAGACCAAGATAAAGCAAGATATATATAACAAAAATGTCACTTTTGTATCTGACAAGGTCAGCCAAATCCCCTCAGGATTTACTCTGAAACCATGTACAGTGTTTGGTAGAATTTTTATCAGTGTCAGCCAACTGGATGACTCATGGCCATTGCTTGACCAGTATGCTCTCTGTGAAAGCCTGAGAGAATGTTTTCTCTTCAGGTCACTCACCTTAGGCACACTATACATCGTCAATCACTTTCCTCTGTGGCTCCATAATCTCCTTGAACAGAAAATATGGGACACCACTGATTTACAGGATGTTACAGTACAGGTTCTCCTATGTTCTGAGTCCTCACTGATCTTAAAGGGCAAGGGCCAAAATATTGGTTATCCTTGTAGCCCTTCTTTTTCTCTAATTTTTTGGTCTGCAAACTTAAGTTATTAACCATCCAGAAGAAAAGCTTAATGATATTACTACCCTATAACATAGGCAGCTGAGCTTAACATAATTATCTGTGTAAACATCAAATGTATTAGACATAACCTGGAACAGGCATTTTCCAACAATCGTTGATATTCTAAACTTTAAATCCCTATAGAATATGAAAAACCAATTACACATTTTTACACAGAAATTTAGAAAGCTAACCAGATACAACACTGTAGCAAGACAACCCTATGACAGTAAAAAATATATTTCTATGCTAGGTGTGGTGGCACTCTCCTGTAACGCCAGCACTTGGGAGGCTAAGACAGGAGAACCATTGTGAGTTCAAAGCCAAACTGAATCACAAAGCAAAACCCTTTTTTAAAAAAAGGAAAAGAGAAAATGTATTTCTAGATGAGTTACTGACTTACATCTAAAAATATGAAACCATAAAACTGTAGAATATATCAAATGTTAACAGTTTTGTAATTCTGAGATACAGAAAATATTGCCAACTCATTATCCCCAAACCAAAACCATATGAATACTATATAAAACTTTAATAGCTATTCATAAGAATTTTCAAAAGTTTATGCAATGTTTTTTTAATTGGGAATATTGTGACACTTAATAAGTAAACAGTTTTCTAAACTCTAATATAAAGAACTTCTGAAAATCTGTAAGAAAAAAAACATCCACAAAGTAGACAAAAGGCTTAAGCAGGCATTAAATAAGAATAAAAACAGTCTGCTATTTGCCAATAGAATGACCAAAAATAATGTACAATACCATCTGGTAACAAGGTTATGTGCAAATGAATCTTGTAATGTGGGTATGAATTATCTATTATGCAACTTAGCAGTAAGTGCCAAAATCTAAATTATACATACCCTTTGATACAATAATCACAATTTTAGAAATATACTTAAGAGTAGCAACATCAGTACATAAGGATTTATGGAAAAGGAAATGTAACCAAAAAAAAAACCTGACTAAAATTAAAGAGTTGGATGCACAATTAAAACTTAGGATTTTGATGCTCATATAGACAGAAAAAGTATAAAAATAAAACTGATTTTTCAGAAAGAGGCCACTTCTTTAATTTTTACTTAATGTTGATTTGATCGTTTTTAAATTTGATCTCTTATTAACATACTGCTGTGACTCAAGAAGATGAAAGTACAGACAAGAATTAACAATTTTTGTAGTTTTATTGTTTGTTTTTTTAGGTGTGCATAGATTGAACATAGCTGAAATTCTGTTGCGTTCTCTAGCAAAAAAGAGAGTTTATTTCTTCTCCCCATGAATGGGAGCTGCCGTTTTCCTGAACCAACAGAATATAGAAAAAAACAACACTCTATCAATTGTAAGCCTATCCTCTAAGAGGTCTGGTTGTTTCTATTTTCTGCCCCTGTGAAATGTGAATTTTGGTACACTCCTCAAAACCTACAATTCATGTGCAACTGAAATGAAAAGGCCTAAGTTACTCTGGCCAATAGCCCTTACTTGAGCTCTTGAACACAACTGCCAGCAATGTGACTAAGCCATCTTTAAGCAGCTGCTCTAATCTTAGAGCCCTACTAAACTGACACTATGCACAACATAAATGAACGAGCTCCACAAATTATACAGTAAGGAGCAAATAAGTATTACTGTTGCTTTAAGCTAATTAAGTCTTTAAGTGTTTTATCCCACAATAGTTAATAACCAGCATAATCCCTCATTTGCTACTATAGTTAACCACCTAGATTAGTATCTGATATGCAGCATCTACTCTTAATATCAGAAACATGAGAGTAAAAATGATGCTCTAGCAAAAAATCAGTTCATAGGAAGTCACAGACTAGTGAATAAAAAGGGTACATGCAATACATAAGTGTTATAGATCTTTATAGAGTATTCAGTCAAACTAGAAGAATACACAAATTCAGTGGTATGAGGAAATTTCCTGGAGCAGTGTTATTTTATTGAGGTCTCACAATAAGTCAGTAAGGTGAAACAGAAAGAATATTTTAGTATCAGGGCAAATGAAAACATTCCATCACACAAGTTAAATTGGTATTTTATATCAAAAATTACACAATATAAGGAAGGCAGAAGAGGGAGACATAAGATTAAAAAATATAAAATATTGAACAAAGTAATGAAGGGTTTTAAACTAGAAACAAAATCAAATCAAAAAAAAAAAAAAAGAAAAAAGAAAGAAAAGAGAAGAAAAAGAAAATCAAATTGGAGCTTAAAAGATAACCTAATTGAGTTAATTGTGGTAGCGCAAACATATACTTCCAGCATTCTGGGAGGCTGAGGCAGGAGAATCAAAAGTTATAGCCTGGGCAACTTGGTAAAACAAAGACCCTACTAGAAATTAAAAAATAAAAATGGGCTGGGGTTCAGTGTAATGGTCCTAGATTCATTCCCCAGTATCACAATAAATCAGTAAAAATATGAATCAACACCTGCTGAAGGGGACCAGTCACTACAGAGACACAAGCCAAAAAATAATAGGCAACTGAACCAGAGCAGAAGTAGCAGAGATGAAGACATACAGATTCAAGAAGTATAATCCAAATATATATGTGGGGAAAAGGAGGATTACTGTTTGTTTTGTTTTATATTTTTGGTTGGCACAGGCTGCCTTAAAGGCGTGTCTGGAGATTGAACTGTCACCCCCTGTGCCTGACTGAATTGCCTGTGCAGGCGCTGAAACCACTGAGCTAACCCAAAAGCCCCCTATATGGGGAAAAGGAAAAAGAAAATCTGCCAGGTTTGCAAATTGAACAATTAAAATCATAGTAATGTCCCTTTGAGATTTACAAAACAATAAAAAAACAAAAATCTCTAAAGAGGTTTATATTTCTTGTTTATTTCAGCTCACACTGGTAGGAATTTCAGTTCACACCTGGCTGCTTCCAAGGCAAGGGAGCACTGCACAAGGACATGGAAGGGCAGAAATAGTTCAGGACAGACCAGGCAGAAGCAGCACTGGCAAGCCTTCCTTCCCCTTCTATCCATCCAGACTATATGCCTTTTGGGTAGGACCATCCACACTGACAGTGGGCTTTCACATTACCCACAGTCAGAATGATGCTGAACCAATCAGTGCACTAATTTAGTATCTGATATTACCTATCCTAAATCCAGCTAACTCCAAAAATCTCTACTTACAAGTATAGGAATTGAGGGGGACCTGTAGATACAAGATGTAAAAACCACAGTTACTATTTATCATTCTCTGATAATTTCATAAAGTGTATCTCACCATAATCTTTCTCATACACATTTCTTTAATGCTTCTGTGCTATGAGTAAATGAAATATAGCCCACATTTTACCACAGCCTTCATAAGATAATTTGATTGCAGCTGGTCAGGGCATTCTGCATGTAGTTTTGTGACAAAAACTAAAGACCTTAGGGAGAATAATTAAGACCTCTTTACAGCCTGATACAAAGTAGTTTGAAGAAAGGAAACAAGACACACCTGGAGACTAAATAAAAAATAAAAAATCAGTAATAGAGCAGACATAAGGATTCTAAAATTTGGAAATAAAGACAGAAAAACAAGAGCTCTTATACCAGACATTCCCACTCACATTCTGTCCTACTTTCACTGGATCCAGGTCCATATATCTCAACATCTACATAATACTCAGTTTTAACTAATAAGAATTTGACTTGGAAAACTGAAAGGAGTCCATGACAGGAAAATGAATTAAAATAAAAATCACAATAAAGTATTATCATCATCCAGCAGAAAAAGAAAATCTTGGGATTTGATATTGCAAGTATGTGGCCAGCCAGATAGCTCAACAAATTAAAACACCTACTTAGGGAGAGCACAGAAGCCAAGGTTCAATCCCCAGACTGCCCTGTTTGCCCTGCCCTCAGGAGAATGCTGAGATGGTGATGGAGACTGAGCATGGTGGCACAGGCCTGTAATCCCAGCACTTGGGAGGCTGAAAACATGAGGATCACTATAACTCTGATCTACATAGTGAGATTCTGTAGACCCTGTATGAAATACAGGAAGAAGAAGGAGGAGGAAGGGGAGGAGGAGGAGGAGGAGGAG